>CAJVQC010000358.1:0-13570 GCA_910592285.1 Racocetra persica | reverse complement strand
AAAATAATGAGATTTTTATGGTTATCAAGATAACTTCGCTCAAAGTTTGAAAAAAATTGCATTTGGATTATTGATTTCATATATACTTTATTTACATACTATCTCTAACATATTTGTACCATGATGTTCAACAAGCCTATATGTGACAAGACATACAATCACGCATCATTCAAATATATACCACTTCGTATAATGAATCTATATATATCACAAACCGAACCATTATGAATATTACCAAAACCACCCTGTACCACTACCTGGATCACTTTTCTTATAGGGTTGTTGATCAAATTTAGATGATTCTGCGCTCAAATGAATTTAAGATAGCACAAAACAGATTAGTCATTTATGAAATATGGCCATTAAATGATGCCACATATTAAATTAAAGTTGAAATATGAATTGTTTTGTCAAAATATTACTGATATTTTATGAACAGCTAATCTGTTTTCAATGATTTTGTTTTAAATGAATACTAAGAACATTAGTATTCATTTTAAAAATGACTATCGAAGTATCACTGATTGATTATCTACTAATATTTTATGTAAGTCTGATCCCTGTTTTATAATTTTGAACTTTAAAATAAATCATACTTTTTTAGCATTCATTTAAACCAAATTTAAGAATAGTTTTGCAATTCAGAAAATATGGAAAAAATTTGTTGCATATCATTTTTCAGATCCTTTTTGTGGTCACTATATTTTCCTATTTTCGATGAAATAAGGAAAATACGGAAAAAATTTGTGATTATTATTTTGCTGAATCCTTTTTGTGGTCAATGTATTTCTCTAATTTTCAATGATATAAGAAAAATACAGAAAAAATTGTTGTATATTATTTTTCCGGATCCTTTTTGTGGTCACTGTATTCTCCCATTTTCGATGATATAAGGAAAATATGGAAAAATTTGTTGCTCATTATTTTGCCAGATCCTTTTTGTGGTCAATGTATTTTTTTTCCTATTTTTGATAATATAATGTCGATCATTTATCAATTTATAAGCGTAATTAGCTTATTTATCAGAATTATTAACAATTTGTATGGTTTGGCTTGACTCTTAAAATTGATGGCTCTAGCGAGCCATGGTGTTGAACTCAGGATCCTCTTTTTTGTTTTCTTGAGATTTTTTCTGATGAATGGGCCTCTATTTTTTTGTCTTTTGAAGACTTAACTAGAACCCAGTTTTTCTTTCTACTGTCTTCTAGTGGGTCTGGTAAAACCTGAAGCATCCAAGAGCCTGGGTTTTCTACTCTGAATTCTGTTTTGATAGCTCTGTTTTTTTTCATTTTCTAATACTATTTCCTCAATTATCTGAAACTATTTTGCTTTTTTGTCTTTGCTTAAGTTATTTCTGAGAATCTTTAGTTGTTGCCAGGTTATAAGTTGATCTTCTGTGCTTGTTAACAGCATTTAAGAGATATTAGATTTAGTTTTCTCAAAACCTTTGCTACTCATACAATAAAGTTTTTCTCAAAATCTTTGCTACTCATACAGTAAAGTTTTTCTCTAAAACAGAGATGAGTCTAAATTCTCTGTATTCTGTTATTAGTGTGGTGTTTCTAAACTTAAAAACAACCCCAACTTTTTGGTATTTAATATTATTTAATATGTTAAATTATTTTTCACAGTTGGTTGTAAACTTCTAGTAGGTTCTTGCAGTGTTGTTATGAGATACAGATGTGGTTGGCAGACAGTCTGGGATAAAACATCCGCAGATATGTTTGTGAACTTTTTTTGTCTCAAACAATTAAAATTATAATAAGAACAGCCTTGTTAGCCAATTAGGTTTCAATAAACTATAGGACATGAGATACTATCACAGACATAGAACATTGTCTGGAATATAAAAAACTGTCCAGGACTATCTGTATCCTCACAATTTTAATTGAACAATGTCTGTATACAACACTAGGTTCTTGTATTATATAATTTCTGTTACTCCTATCAAATTCATGCATGAGTTATTCTTAGAAATGTAAAATTTTCTCAGGTATAGTAGTATTTAGCTAGAGATATAAGTTAAAAACATATTTTGTTAGTATCTGACTTTACAAAGAATTACAATTATCAATACTTCTATACAATATTATACTGTTGCTAGTAGTTTTTACTAGTATTATTTGTTTTATTAATACAAGAAGTGATAATTGTAGATTGTTAATTATTTTCTGTTTGAATCTAAAGATTTATAATATGTAATACAATTTGGAGACTATGTATATATTGTTAATATATGCTATTTGTACTATAGATAACTTTTTAGAATTTAAATCTATACTTTTAAGCATATAATCTCTTTTGCTCTAGCTTTAACTAGTAACTTGTTTAATCTGTTACATACCTTTAGAAAGCATATAATCTTATTTTTTCCTTCTTTTTAGTTATTTATTATCAAAGAAAATTTTAAAGTTTTCTTTTTTTTGAATAAATTGCATATATAACCAATTTAGATTTTTTGTTAATTTGAATATTATTGAATTTGAAAAATTTCTCTATGATCTGAATTGTTCTTTTTACTTGGTATCTGGTTTTAGTAATTTAGATTATATCATCTGCATAGGCTACAACTGTTTGTCTTCACTTCTTCTTTGTTGTCTAATTTAAACTATAATTAAATAAAATTTTTTCAGTTATTGTATATTCTAGGCTAATATCTTCTTGAATCCTTAAGAGTAATAAATTATAAAAGGTTCTCTAAACAAGTAGAAAAATTACTTCTCTTACTCAATACTATCATTTATTTTAAAATATTATATTTTGTAGTTTAGTAATAATCTTGAACTACCTATTTTAAAATATATTTAGAATAAATATTATTATGATCTGTAAAATTTGAATCTTTTCATTGCTAGTTTTAGTAATTTTAATAATACTAAATCAAAGGCTTTTTTATATCTTGTAGCACCAACCAGAGCTCTCTTTTATTGTTCTTAACATCTTTTATTATTGTATTTATAATCTGTACCAGTTTTTTTGTTGAGTTGCCAAATAGATTTGTATAATTTGGGCTCTTTAAAATATTTCTATTTGCTAGAATTTTTGTTAATCTTTTTGTTAAAATTTTGGTGACATTTTTGAAGATTTCTAAAAGTATTATTGGTCTGATATTGCTTAGGTTGTAGCACTAGTCTGAGTTTTTTGAAATTAGATATGTTTGTGATATTTTCTATTTTATGAGCACCTTATTAGAAAAAATACAGTTTTTTTCAAAAAAAAAATCTTTTGTGCTTGTAGACTTGCTACTTTGATTAATATATATATAATTCTAAAAACCTCAGATACTATTTTTCTTTTTAAATCTTTAATTTATCAAGCTACTTTTTTTAAAAATATCTTGGTTAAGATTGCTATACCAGTCTTTTATATTTTTTCTATTTGCTTATAGAGCTTCTTTTAGTTATTTTTCTAAAGTTCTTAATTGAAGCAGTAAGATCTAAATTACCTTTAAAATGCTCTTTGATCTTGGCAAATACCTCTCTTAAGTTTGCTATAAGTTTTTTTAGATATTTTTATCTACTAGCAGTTTGTCAATTTTTAGTTTTTAAAAAGTTTTTTAAAAGACTTGCTATTATTCTACTCTAGTTTTTATCTATTATTTGGTATTTTCTCTCAATATTTTCTTTTCTTCTTTGCTACTTGATCTCATTTGTTCTTTTTGTAAAGAAAATTTTTCATCAGCCTTTAAAATTAATCAAATCATATAACTAGCTAGTTAGGGCCTTATTAATATATATTTTATATTGCTAGTTTATAAACTCTATTTCTGTAATCAAATTTAGAATATTATTATAAATGAGTTCAAATTTAATATTTTTTCTTCTTATATTTATTTATTTTTCTAATTGCATTAAAAAGTATGATAATTTGAACTTCTTTGAACTTTTTTTTCTATTTGCAATATATTATAAATCTTTCTTTTAGATAAATTATATCTTGCTATTGCAAGTATCACTTTGTTTATATTATTTCAAAATATATCTACTTCTGGTATTTTCTTTATCTGCTACTAGGTTCTTCTTAAAAAGTTTTATAACTATACTTTTTTTAGCAGACTATCTATTTCTTTTTATAATCTTCTCAATTTTTCTTTGTTGCTTTGTTATAAAAAAATATTATTCTTGTTTGCTTTTCTCTTCTAATATTATGGTACTTTAAGTTGCTATAAGATGTTTTAGATTAATTCTGGCTATTATTATATCATAGTTACTATTTGTATAAATATCTATTTCTTAAATTTTTGCATCAAATAGACTATAAAAAATTTATCAAATATCTATATCTAATTTATTCTTGTACTTGTTTTTCTATTAGACTATATAAACTTTTGGTTCTTAAATATAATATCCTAAATGTATTTAGAAATTTTTGCTTTTATAACCTGCTCAAAAAAAGTTTCTTTTAGTTCACTTAATACTTGGTGCTCTATTGAGTTCTGAATTGATAATATTATTAAAATCTCCTATTACTATTACTTAAGATCAAGAAAGTAGTTGATAAATTTCTTAACAATTGTTTTATAAGCAATCTTTTTCTTTTGCTTATTATTTAATGATAAATAAAGCATTATTATTATAATCTTTAGCTACTTAAACACTAAGCTAACTAGAATTATATATTTATTTACTTTATCTATATACTCTATATATTTTTCTTATTAATTATTTATTAGTAGGCTAACTTCTGAGTCATTCTTTTTGTCTTTATTTGAACTTGACCAAAAGCTTTTGTAATTTGTCTGTTTCTTAGTTAAATAGTTCTTTTCTATATTTGAAATATTTGTTTTAGTAGCCTTTAAAATATCTATCTTATTGTCTAATACTTATTCATAAATAAATTCTAATTTGTAAGTATTGTTTTTGATACTATTAATATTATAGATTACTATTTTAAGTTCTGTTTTTCTGTTTACTATTTGTATTGTCTATATTATATATGCTTTTTTTTCTATATTGTTTGATGCTTATATATTACTTTCTTGTTTTTTTCTGTCTTCTGTATTCTTTGTTTAGCAAAAAATTATATTTTAATAGTTAAACACTTTAACATCTTCTCTACACAAAAAGAGATTAGTTCTTTTGCTATTTTTTGATTTAACTATATCCTCTTTAGAAATATTAGATATATACTAGTTTCTTACTTAGAATTTCTAATTATCACAAAATTTTTACAAATATTGGCTAGTATTGATTATTCTATTTGCTAGATTATCTTCTTCTTGTATTCTTTTATAGTTCAGGCTTCTATTCTTTTTTGATTTGTATAGCCCTTTTTTCTTTTTCTTAAAGCTTTTCTTGTTTGCTTTTATTACTGCCAGTTATATTATATACTATAAACCCTTTATCAAATATTGTTATATTGTGATTAGAATCTTTTCTTTAAAAAAATCTAACTCTTCTCTCAACTTCTGCTAAAGTCTTGTTTTTGCTTTCTTTTAGATAAATTTTCTAAAGTAAATTTTTTTTTTGCTTTATCTATATCTAATAGAGGTTTAATATTATATCTAACTAGTTTTCTCTATGTTTTTTTTATTTCTCATTCATTTGCAAAGTTTATTTTTGCTATTTACTTCATGAGACTATTTTTTTTTGAAATATAAACTGCCTTTGCTTTTTTATCTTTAAGATTTCTTAGTAAGAGGATTTCTGAGAAGCCTTTTGTAATTTCTAAAAGCTTTGCTATAAATTTGTATCTTTTATCTCTTTTTTCATAATTTCTTTCCTAATAAAAATATATACTAATCTTCTATCTCTAACTAGAAGCATCTATAGCATATTTTTAATTTTTAATTTTTTATTAAATTCTACTATAGCTAATGCTTTACCATTTTTTTACTTAAGAATAGAGTAAATATAGATTATTTTTATATGATCTATGTGATATATTAGATTTTTATTTAGTAAATAAAAAATACTTCTGATAAAACTTTTTAAATCTTAATTAATATGTATTAAATTTATATAATATGCAGTTTAAAACAGTTTGTTTATAATAGTGAAGTTGTGCAATATACATTGCTTTAAAAAATTTTAACTTCGCATATAATCAAAATTTGCTTAGATCACTATATGTTTTTCCTAAATAGTACAAAGAATTGCTAATTTTGATTGGTCTAATTATATAATTTTTACCTGATATTATATAATATTGATTATACAATATTTGATCTACAATCTATTTTATATGAATTTAGAAATGTTGATATCTACTCTTAATATATACATTATTAATTATATCAAGTTTTTTACAGATATATCTGACTTCTTTTGAATTTATATCTATTGGAAAGTTTCATATTGTGATATAATTTATATTTATATATCTATTATAATTATAGCTTTTTAATAACTATTTTAACTTTACTTAGTATTTTATTTTGATATAAGTTTTTTTTTACTTCAGATTATTTCTTTCTATGATAACTTCTCTTAACTTGTAGTTAAAGTTTTTTTATCTTTTATTTTATTCTTAAAGAAGCTTTATTTCAAACTTGTATTATTTGTTGTTTCTAAAATAAGTATAAGCTAGTTTCTTTTTTAACTCTTAATTTTGTTAATTGCTAAATTTCTACTATATTTATAATCAATATTGACTTCTGCCTAATAGTTTTCTCTTTTAAACTTTTTTACAACTTCTCTAATATATTTGTTTTCTTCTAATATTCTTCTAACATATCTAGCTCTTTCTTTTCCTGTATTACTTAAGAGATTATATGATAGTTCATTTATAAGAAAAACTTTGTTATTATCATATGTTTTGTTTTCTAGAGACCAGATACTTTGTTTTAGTAAAAAAGTATATATTGAAAGCTCTTTATTTAAACCTTAGATTTCTATCAATATGACTTCTTTTTGTTTGAGTTTTTCTTTTTGTTTAATTGTATCTACAAGAATTTTATTAATAGAAGAATATTAGAAGAAAACAAATATATTAGAGAAGTTGTAAAAAAGTTTAAAAGAGAAAACTATTAGGCAGAAGTCAATATTGATTATAAATATAGTAGAAATTTAGCAATTAACAAAATTAAGAGTTAAAAAAGAAACTAGCTTATACTTATTTTAGAAACAACAAATAATACAAGTTTGAAATAAAGCTTCTTTAAGAATAAAATAAAAGATAAAAAAACTTTAACTACAAGTTAAGAGAAGTTATCATAGAAAGAAATAATCTGAAGTAAAAAAAAACTTATATCAAAATAAAATACTAAGTAAAGTTAAAATAGTTATTAAAAAGCTATAATTATAATAGATATATAAATATAAATTATATCACAATATGAAACTTTCCAATAGATATAAATTCAAAAGAAGTCAGATATATCTGTAAAAAACTTGATATAATTAATAATGTATATATTAAGAGTAGATATCAACATTTCTAAATTCATATAAAATAGATTGTAGATCAAATATTGTATAATCAATATTATATAATATCAGGTAAAAATTATATAATTAGACCAATCAAAATTAGCAATTCTTTGTACTATTTAGGAAAAACATATAGTGATCTAAGCAAATTTTGATTATATGCGAAGTTAAAATTTTTTAAAGCAATGTATATTGCACAACTTCACTATTATAAACAAACTGTTTTAAACTGCATATTATATAAATTTAATACATATTAATTAAGATTTAAAAAGTTTTATCAGAAGTATTTTTTATTTACTAAATAAAAATCTAATATATCACATAGATCATATAAAAATAATCTATATTTACTCTATTCTTAAGTAAAAAAATGGTAAAGCATTAGCTATAGTAGAATTTAATAAAAAATTAAAAATTAAAAATATGCTATAGATGCTTCTAGTTAGAGATAGAAGATTAGTATATATTTTTATTAGGAAAGAAATTATGAAAAAAGAGATAAAAGATACAAATTTATAGCAAAGCTTTTAGAAATTACAAAAGGCTTCTCAGAAATCCTCTTACTAAGAAATCTTAAAGATAAAAAAGCAAAGGCAGTTTATATTTCAAAAAAAAATAGTCTCATGAAGTAAATAGCAAAAATAAACTTTGCAAATGAATGAGAAATAAAAAAAACATAGAGAAAACTAGTTAGATATAATATTAAACCTCTATTAGATATAGATAAAGCAAAAAAAAAATTTACTTTAGAAAATTTATCTAAAAGAAAGCAAAAACAAGACTTTAGCAGAAGTTGAGAGAAGAGTTAGATTTTTTTAAAGAAAAGATTCTAATCACAATATAACAATATTTGATAAAGGGTTTATAGTATATAATATAACTGGCAGTAATAAAAGCAAACAAGAAAAGCTTTAAGAAAAAGAAAAAAGGGCTATACAAATCAAAAAAGAATAGAAGCCTGAACTATAAAAGAATACAAGAAGAAGATAATCTAGCAAATAGAATAATCAATACTAGCCAATATTTGTAAAAATTTTGTGATAATTAGAAATTCTAAGTAAGAAACTAGTATATATCTAATATTTCTAAAGAGGATATAGTTAAATCAAAAAATAGCAAAAGAACTAATCTCTTTTTGTGTAGAGAAGATGTTAAAGTGTTTAACTATTAAAATATAATTTTTTGCTAAACAAAGAATACAGAAGACAGAAAAAAACAAGAAAGTAATATATAAGCATCAAACAATATAGAAAAAAAAGCATATATAATATAGACAATACAAATAGTAAACAGAAAAACAGAACTTAAAATAGTAATCTATAATATTAATAGTATCAAAAACAATACTTACAAATTAGAATTTATTTATGAATAAGTATTAGACAATAAGATAGATATTTTAAAGGCTACTAAAACAAATATTTCAAATATAGAAAAGAACTATTTAACTAAGAAACAGACAAATTACAAAAGCTTTTGGTCAAGTTCAAATAAAGACAAAAAGAATGACTCAGAAGTTAGCCTACTAATAAATAATTAATAAGAAAAATATATAGAGTATATAGATAAAGTAAATAAATATATAATTCTAGTTAGCTTAGTGTTTAAGTAGCTAAAGATTATAATAATAATGCTTTATTTATCATTAAATAATAAGCAAAAGAAAAAGATTGCTTATAAAACAATTGTTAAGAAATTTATCAACTACTTTCTTGATCTTAAGTAATAGTAATAGGAGATTTTAATAATATTATCAATTCAGAACTCAATAGAGCACCAAGTATTAAGTGAACTAAAAGAAACTTTTTTTGAGCAGGTTATAAAAGCAAAAATTTCTAAATACATTTAGGATATTATATTTAAGAACCAAAAGTTTATATAGTCTAATAGAAAAACAAGTACAAGAATAAATTAGATATAGATATTTGATAAATTTTTTATAGTCTATTTGATGCAAAAATTTAAGAAATAGATATTTATACAAATAGTAACTATGATATAATAATAGCCAGAATTAATCTAAAACATCTTATAGCAACTTAAAGTACCATAATATTAGAAGAGAAAAGCAAACAAGAATAATATTTTTTTATAACAAAGCAACAAAGAAAAATTGAGAAGATTATAAAAAGAAATAGATAGTCTGCTAAAAAAAGTATAGTTATAAAACTTTTTAAGAAGAACCTAGTAGCAGATAAAGAAAATACCAGAAGTAGATATATTTTGAAATAATATAAACAAAGTGATACTTGCAATAGCAAGATATAATTTATCTAAAAGAAAGATTTATAATATATTGCAAATAGAAAAAAAAGTTCAAAGAAGTTCAAATTATCATACTTTTTAATGCAATTAGAAAAATAAATAAATATAAGAAGAAAAAATATTAAATTTGAACTCATTTATAATAATATTCTAAATTTGATTACAGAAATAGAGTTTATAAACTAGCAATATAAAATATATATTAATAAGGCCCTAACTAGCTAGTTATATGATTTGATTAATTTTAAAGGCTGATGAAAAATTTTCTTTACAAAAAGAACAAATGAGATCAAGTAGCAAAGAAGAAAAGAAAATATTGAGAGAAAATACCAAATAATAGATAAAAACTAGAGTAGAATAATAGCAAGTCTTTTAAAAAACTTTTTAAAAACTAAAAATTGACAAACTGCTAGTAGATAAAAATATCTAAAAAAACTTATAGCAAACTTAAGAGAGGTATTTGCCAAGATCAAAGAGCATTTTAAAGGTAATTTAGATCTTACTGCTTCAATTAAGAACTTTAGAAAAATAACTAAAAGAAGCTCTATAAGCAAATAGAAAAAATATAAAAGACTGGTATAGCAATCTTAACCAAGATATTTTTAAAAAAAGTAGCTTGATAAATTAAAGATTTAAAAAGAAAAATAGTATCTGAGGTTTTTAGAATTATATATATATTAATCAAAGTAGCAAGTCTACAAGCACAAAAGATTTTTTTTTTGAAAAAAACTGTATTTTTTCTAATAAGGTGCTCATAAAATAGAAAATATCACAAACATATCTAATTTCAAAAAACTCAGACTAGTGCTACAACCTAAGCAATATCAGACCAATAATACTTTTAGAAATCTTCAAAAATGTCACCAAAATTTTAACAAAAAGATTAACAAAAATTCTAGCAAATAGAAATATTTTAAAGAGCCCAAATTATACAAATCTATTTGGCAACTCAACAAAAAAACTGGTACAGATTATAAATACAATAATAAAAGATGTTAAGAACAATAAAAGAGAGCTCTGGTTGGTGCTACAAGATATAAAAAAGCCTTTGATTTAGTATTATTAAAATTACTAAAACTAGCAATGAAAAGATTCAAATTTTACAGATCATAATAATATTTATTCTAAATATATTTTAAAATAGGTAGTTCAAGATTATTACTAAACTACAAAATATAATATTTTAAAATAAATGATAGTATTGAGTAAGAGAAGTAATTTTTCTACTTGTTTAGAGAACCTTTTATAATTTATTACTCTTAAGGATTCAAGAAGATATTAGCCTAGAATATACAATAACTGAAAAAATTTTATTTAATTATAGTTTAAATTAGACAACAAAGAAGAAGTGAAGACAAACAGTTGTAGCCTATGCAGATGATATAATCTAAATTACTAAAACCAGATACCAAGTAAAAAGAACAATTCAGATCATAGAGAAATTTTTCAAATTCAATAATATTCAAATTAACAAAAAATCTAAATTGGTTATATATGCAATTTATTCAAAAAAAAGAAAACTTTAAAATTTTCTTTGATAATAAATAACTAAAAAGAAGGAAAAAATAAGATTATATGCTTTCTAAAGGTATGTAACAGATTAAACAAGTTACTAGTTAAAGCTAGAGCAAAAGAGATTATATGCTTAAAAGTATAGATTTAAATTCTAAAAAGTTATCTATAGTACAAATAGCATATATTAACAATATATACATAGTCTCCAAATTGTATTACATATTATAAATCTTTAGATTCAAACAGAAAATAATTAACAATCTACAATTATCACTTCTTGTATTAATAAAACAAATAATACTAGTAAAAACTACTAGCAACAGTATAATATTGTATAGAAGTATTGATAATTGTAATTCTTTGTAAAGTCAGATACTAACAAAATATGTTTTTAACTTATATCTCTAGCTAAATACTACTATACCTGAGAAAATTTTACATTTCTAAGAATAACTCATGCATGAATTTGATAGGAGTAACAGAAATTATATAATACAAGAACCTAGTGTTGTATACAGACATTGTTCAATTAAAATTGTGAGGATACAGATAGTCCTGGACAGTTTTTTATATTCCAGACAATGTTCTATGTCTGTGATAGTATCTCATGTCCTATAGTTTATTGAAACCTAATTGGCTAACAAGGCTGTTCTTATTATAATTTTAATTGTTTGAGACAAAAAAAGTTCACAAACATATCTGCGGATGTTTTATCCCAGACTGTCTGCCAACCACATCTGTATCTCATAACAACACTGCAAGAACCTACTAGAAGTTTACAACCAACTGTGAAAAATAATTTAACATATTAAATAATATTAAATACCAAAAAGTTGGGGTTGTTTTTAAGTTTAGAAACACCACACTAATAACAGAATACAGAGAATTTAGACTCATCTCTGTTTTAGAGAAAAACTTTACTGTATGAGTAGCAAAGATTTTGAGAAAAACTTTATTGTATGAGTAGCAAAGGTTTTGAGAAAACTAAATCTAATATCTCTTAAATGCTGTTAACAAGCACAGAAGATCAACTTATAACCTGGCAACAACTAAAGATTCTCAGAAATAACTTAAGCAAAGACAAAAAAGCAAAATAGTTTCAGATAATTGAGGAAATAGTATTAGAAAATGAAAAAAAACAGAGCTATCAAAACAGAATTCAGAGTAGAAAACCCAGGCTCTTGGATGCTTCAGGTTTTACCAGACCCACTAGAAGACAGTAGAAAGAAAAACTGGGTTCTAGTTAAGTCTTCAAAAGACAAAAAAATAGAGGCCCATTCATCAGAAAAAATCTCAAGAAAACAAAAAAGAGGATCCTGAGTTCAACACCATGGCTCGCTAGAGCCATCAATTTTAAGAGTCAAGCCAAACCATACAAATTGTTAATAATTCTGATAAATAAGCTAATTACGCTTATAAATTGATAAATGATCGACATTATATTATCAAAAATAGGAAAAAAAATACATTGACCACAAAAAGGATCTGGCAAAATAATGAGCAACAAATTTTTCCATATTTTCCTTATATCATCGAAAATGGGAGAATACAGTGACCACAAAAAGGATCCGGAAAAATAATATACAACAATTTTTTCTGTATTTTTCTTATATCATTGAAAATTAGAGAAATACATTGACCACAAAAAGGATTCAGCAAAATAATAATCACAAATTTTTTCCGTATTTTCCTTATTTCATCGAAAATAGGAAAATATAGTGACCACAAAAAGGATCTGAAAAATGATATGCAACAAATTTTTTCCATATTTTCTGAATTGCAAAACTATTCTTAAATTTGGTTTAAATGAATGCTAAAAAAGTATGATTTATTTTAAAGTTCAAAATTATAAAACAGGGATCAGACTTACATAAAATATTAGTAGATAATCAATCAGTGATACTTCGATAGTCATTTTTAAAATGAATACTAATGTTCTTAGTATTCATTTAAAACAAAATCATTGAAAACAGATTAGCTGTTCATAAAATATCAGTAATATTTTGACAAAACAATTCATATTTCAACTTTAATTTAATATGTGGCATCATTTAATGGCCATATTTCATAAATGACTAATCTGTTTTGTGCTATCTTAAATTCATTTGAGCGCAGAATCATCTAAATTTGATCAACAACCCTATAAGAAAAGTGATCCAGGTAGTGGTACAGGGTGGTTTTGGTAATATTCATAATGGTTCGGTTTGTGATATATATAGATTCATTATACGAAGTGGTATATATTTGAATGATGCGTGATTGTATGTCTTGTCACATATAGGCTTGTTGAACATCATGGTACAAATATGTTAGAGATAGTATGTAAATAAAGTATATATGAAATCAATAATCCAAATGCAATTTTTTTCAAACTTTGAGCGAAGTTATCTTGATAACCATAAAAATCTCATTATTTT
>CAJVQC010000357.1:0-13577 GCA_910592285.1 Racocetra persica | reverse complement strand
AAAAGTTAACTATAACCGAATAAAAGGAGCCGGCCAAGAGGCCACCTTAACACCAAAAAAAAAAAAAAAAAAAATTTTATTAAACAATTTTTAATATTTAATTTATTTATTATAATCGAATTATAAATTAGAACTTGCATATATGTGTAGCTTTGCTACCTATTTCAGCTGATTTATAATTAGATAATAACTTTATATGACTATTAGCCACACTTTATTATCTTACAGACTAGTATGTGATCATATGGTGGCTTTGGCATTAACTAATTATTAGATATAACAAAATATAGTATTAACAAATACTGCAATTTGATAATACGTAATTAATTGAAATCAAAAAAATATATTAAGGTGGTATTCTATTTGTTTTTTTTATAGTCTTGGCTTTGCTTGAATTTTAAGTTTTTATGTTTTGTCTTGTTTCACTTAGCTAGATTTTAAACTTTACAATTTTTTTTTACTATATTTCAACAATTATTAATTGTTAACTTAAAAGTTTTAATCAATTTTCACAATAATATAGATAAAATTTAAACATATATACTAGAACTTTATATATAGGAGGTTTGCCAATTAGTTTTAGCTAACTAATAATTAGAAGATTAGATGTAGTAGTAAACCAATTAACATTTAAAATTCTCTTACTTTAATAAAATAGAACACAGATATATAAAGCTAGTTTTGAAAATAACCAATGCAATAACTTTCAGCTTCAATTCAAGCTCGATTTTATATTTGTTATGTTCTGTTTCACTTTACTCAATATTGTTTTAGATATCGATCACACTATATTGTAGATTTAGATTTTAATCAAGACTAGTAAACAACTCGTTATAACTCATTGTAATAGAAAATATTCAATAGTTAGCATGTAAGATGGCATTAACAAATACTATTTCAGGTTTGACTCGAGGTGAAACATAGGTATTGAATAATCTAAATGAAGCTGATAGTCATGTAAATAAGTATCATTAGTTTTAGATGCTAGCAGTAAGATTTTTGGTTCTCAAACTAAATATTTTTTGCTTTTTTCGAGTAGACTTTACTATATTTTATAGTTTTATTATATTTTAGTTATAGAGTAGTGATAATTTAAAACTGCCTGTCAAATTGTATCAAAGGTATTACCAATTGATATACAGCAATATTATTATATCCTATCAAATTACCAAAATTAGACAAAGCAGACAGATACTAAAATAAATATTTGGCTACTTCTGTATCTATACCAAAATTCTAAAAGTTAAAATCTCTAGCTTAATTGTTTCATCGTGTAATATCAGATTGCTATTTTTTCATTACCAAAATCATTAGCTCATTTACTATTGAATTACAAATCTACTTGCTATTGAAATCATGAACATACTCATTGTATAAGTTATAAACTATTCAATGTTAAAATTGCAATTTACTGCTAAACTTATGAACCTAGTACTTACTACTTACTGTTAAAATAATAAACTTATCTATTGTTACAAACTAGTTCTACTTATTTTACCAACACTTATTTTATAGACACAATATTTCATCAACAATCAGTTTACTGACAATCAATTTATCAAGAATCAATTCACCAATACTTAATTTACTAACAAGCTTAATTCACTAACCTTACAGTAAACATAACTCTGGTATAATTACTTTGTTGGTAAATTGATTGTTGGTAAATTGAGTATTGATAAATTGATTGTTGGTAAATTGATTGTCAATGAATTGAATTAAGTATTAGTAAATTGAGTGTCAGTGAATTAAATATTAGTGAATTAAGTGTTAGTAAAATAAACATGTCAGTGAATTGATTATTAGTAAAATGCTATATCTACAAAATAAGTATTGGTGAAATGAGGCGAACTCCAAAAAAAAGTTAAATATAAAGAACTCACGTCCTATATAGGTGACAAAAATTGGTAGAATTAGTGTTCAATTTGTACCATTATTTACTGTAAAAAAAAAAGTTATATGTAAATAACTTACAAACTTATATAGGTGAAAAAAAGTAAGTAGATTAGTTAGAATTAATATTCGATAGGGCATTGATTTGTATTATTTACTGTAAAAAAAAGTTGTATATAAAAAATTTATC
The DNA here is from genome assembly GCA_910592285.1 of Racocetra persica. Taxonomy (NCBI): domain Eukaryota; kingdom Fungi; phylum Glomeromycota; class Glomeromycetes; order Diversisporales; family Gigasporaceae; genus Racocetra; species Racocetra persica. The sequence continues at coordinate 11,494 of CAJVQC010000357.1, read as the reverse complement.
TTCTATATAGATAACAAAAAATAAGTAGATTAGTTAGAATTAATATTCAATAGAGTATTGATTTGTATTATTGTTTACTATAAAAAAACAAAAGTCATACAAAGAACTTATCTCCTATATAGATGACAAAAAATAAGTAGATTAGTTAGAATTAACGTTCTATAGAGCATTGATCTATACCATTATTTACTGTAAAAAAAAAAAGTCATAAAGAACTTACTCACTTTAGAAGTGACAAAAGAGTAAGTAGATTAGTTAGAATTAATGTTTGATAGATAATTGGTTTGTATTATAATTTACTGTAAGGGCTGTGCAGTAAATCACATAATTTCTATTTACTATAAGGTCACTGTTCTCCTCTCCTGTGATAAATATTAACCAATTAAAATTTATTTTTCTTAAAACGTGATAGATTAGCTACCTCTTTTCTCCTAAAAAATCATGTGATTTCTTGCATTTCCCTAAAAAAAAAAAGTCATATATAAAGAACTTACCTTCTTTATAGATGACAAAAAGTAAGTAGATTAGTTAAAATTAACATTTGATAAGGTATTGATTTGTACTATTATTTACTGTAAAAAAAAAAAGTTATATGTAAAGAACTTACTTGCTATAAAAGTGACAAAAAAGTAAGTAGATTAGTTAAAATTAACATTTGATAGGTCATTAATTTGTATCATTATTTACTATAAAAAAAAAAAGTCATAAAAAACTTACTTGCTATAGAAGTGACAAAAGAGTAAGTAGATTAGTTAGAATAAATATTTGATAGATCATCGATTTGTATCATTACTTACTGTAAAAAAAAAAGTCATATATAAAGAACTTACAAATTATATAGGTGACAAAAAAGTAAGTAGATTAGTTAGAATTAACGTTTGATAGAGCATTGATTTGTATTATTATTTATTGTAAAAAAAAAAATCATATATAAAGAACTTATCTCCTATATAGATGACAAAAAGTAAGTAGATTAGTTAGGAATGTAACAAAAATCAGGTAATTTTTTAGGGGGAAAGAGGTAAAAAAGTTAAAATTATATATAAGAACCTGATTTTTTTTATATTAAGAGGGGGAGAGAGGGTAAGCCTCTGATAAAAAAAAATCAGGTGATAAATAATACTGCCTTTAAAATTAACATTCATATATTTGTATATATGTTATACATGAAAATCATGCTCTAGGACTCCAAGAAGAATCGAACAGTGATCTTCTGCACTATTGTATATCTGATACCCATCTATTTGATTAGTCATATATTGTGAATTCTTATTAGTTAATTTAAAGTATAACTTTAAAAATATGTGATAGTAATTATAATTTAATTGTGATTATATAGAAGTAAAATATATATTTAAAAAATCAGTAAATTGACAGATATGATTATAATAGTTTTGTAATTATATAAAGGGTGACTATATAAAGGTTCAACTATATTAAATTAAAAAATAAAGTATGTTTTTATGATAAATTTTGGTAAAAATTTAATTAGTCATTATAAACCTGAGTTTTGTTCTGATCAGATATGATTTAACCTAAACAACTATCTGAACAACACTAATAATATCTATTGCAAGGTAGTATTATTAAATAATAATATATAACTAACTTTGTCTATCTTAATTGTAATCAATAGATCAGAGACAAATTTTTAATTAGTTAGTAATTGAATAAACTAACCAATTTTTAGTCAGTTTATTTGATTAAAAATTTGCTTCTGATCTATCAATTGAGATGTTTGAGAACTCTGTTAATACATTTTATTGTATTTAGATTAGCAGCATAGCCAGTTTAGTATTAAGATATTATTGTAAATAAAAAATGATTTTTAATTCTTTTATCATCATATATTTCTTTAATAGATCTGCAAAATTATTCTGACTTATGAGGCTTTTGACTGAATATTAAACATATATGAATTAAAAAAAACAAACAAAGCTTTATGAATATAATAAATATCTTAGAGTGCTCTCAAGTGTTATTCTTGATGTGATTAGCAAGTGATTGTAATGGTACTCAAGCAAAATTATATTTATATCAAATTTTTATTGAAAATTTGAATATGCAATTTACAATGTAATTAAAATTTTCTCAAGCATCATCTTCGATATGATTAATTATTGATCGTAATAGTACTTATTTATTAGAATCAATTGAAATAAACATTGCAGTCAATATTTGAGCAGTTCTTTTATTATTTATTAAAAATAAAAATAAAAAGTGAAAATAAAAAAAAAATCAAAAACACCATTAAACAAGAAGCAAATGCTGCAGATTATTAAAAATATTCTGGTAAAGCATCAACTTCAGCAGTTCTTGTTACTCTGTTTATTGACTTTACCAATTATTGATCATAAAAACATTTAGTGCAAAAAGTAAAATGATAATTTGTTGCTAAATATGATGATCTGATCTATAGTGATATTACTTATACAGTCTCTTTGAAAACTTAATTGATTGTAGAATTTTCAAGACAGGTATAAAAAAAAGGTGGTTTGTTGTAAAAAGTTTGTTAATTTAAATAATATATTCATTTCAATATTTTTTATTAATAAAAATATTATATTTATATAAGAAGCTTTATCAAATAATGTATATTCATAATGATAAATATGTTTGACTAATTTAAAATATTTTCTTGCTAAATAAATTTTATTTCCCAACTCTTTTTGACTCATTGATTAAGGTGTTTGAGAATACCCTTAATATATTGATATTTGTATAACCTAATATTTAAACATTGGTTCATTAAAACCTTTAAAGTTCATCATATTGGTACTACAGAAGAACTTCACATATGTAAACAGAACTGAAATTAATTTAAAAACTCAAGTATACACGGTTGAATTAGATTTTACATTGGGGTGTTTGATACATTATGAAAATTAAATCAATATGTAGTATCATATAAAATTCTAACAAATTTTTGTATTCTTTAAAAGCTTTTATATAATTACAATTATATATATATATATAATTTTATTATAATTGTGATAATATAGAATTCTCTTTATATTAGTCATATCTCTATATAATTACCGCTTTTTATATTCTGAAGATGTGACTATATAGAGATTTAACTGTACTTTAAATATATTTTAAATATATTATATAGTTAGATCCCTCTAAGTGTAACTTCTCTAAATATTTCTAAATGTATGTCTTTCTTGGTCTTAGCTAATATAACACTTATAGATTATTAACTTTTTAAGTATATCTTTCTAAATACATACTTGGCTCAATTTTTTTTTTTTGATATTAAGGTGACCTCTTTGTTATGTTTCTTTTATTCGATTATAGTTATAATTTTTACAATATGATTTTTATACTATATATATATTTGGAGAGTATAACTAGCTACGTACAACTTTTGGTTGTCTATTTAAGTAGTCTACTTATTACTAAATTCTATACTAGATGTCATACCTATAACCTGACTAGAGGATTATCTATTTAAACTCTCTGCATCTATGTGATTACTTTATTACTTGGCTCAATTTTTATATATAGTTCTGCTGCAATGTATTTAGAGAGGTTTGATTATACATTATTTAAAGTATTTAAAAAATCTTTTTAAAAACAAAACTTTAGCTACTACATAATTTTAAGCCAATATACACAATATTTAGTTTTAAAAAAATAGTAATCTATTTTTATTAATATAGATACAGTCAGATCTTTATAAATACAACCTTCTAAATATATATTCTATAAAAGACCTCTATAAATACATGGTCTTGCTGTGTCTCTATTACACATATACTTATAGATTTTTATCTTCTTAAATGCAATACCTCTCTAAATGTAAGATTTTTTAAAATTTCTATATGATCTGTATGAATTACATTTAGAAAGGATTGACTCAGAGTTGTTAAATTACCGTAATTTTCAAATTTTTTTGGTAAATTACCTGAGCTATTCGGTAAATTACCCATAAATTTACCTTAAGTTATTTTGAATAACAAAGTTTGTACAATATAAATCATGTGATTTGATGGCTAAAAATTTTTTTAGCCAATCAAATTATATAATTTACAGATAGATCTATGTATACAAGGTAAATTTACCACACTTTCGATAAATTATCTGATAAATTACTGTAATTTACCGATGGTAATTTACCACTCACAACCCTGGGTTGACTGTATTAAAAATCAAAAAACAAGAATTATAAAAAATTTTTTATTAAAAAATTTTTATATAACATATGACAGACAGTAATCTATTTCTATTAATATAAATATTAAAAATAATTATAAAAAAAATTTTTTATTAAAAAATTTTTATACAGTATATAACAAAGACAATAATCTATTTTATTAATATGCAATAGATATTAAAAATAATTATAACTAATTTTTTTATTAAAAAATTTTTATACAGTATATGACAAAAACAAAAATCTTTAAATTATTTTTATTGTCCATCACTACCAACACTATTTATATGTATTATATATAGTATAAAATTATATAATTAAATTATTTTATAATTCTACTATTCTTTTTTAAACTAAAGTATGCTAAAACTCTGACTATAATTAAAACTCCAATTAATATTACTAAATGAACATACCAAAGCAATTCATCTAGATCTAAATGTTCTAATACAGAAACTTCCCTTATATAACTATCTGAAGAACATAAACATTCTGAATATTCACTAACCTGCCTTGAGTTTGAACATTGAAAGTTTGAATATGGTGAAGTGAATTGCACATACATCATGATGGAATAAGCATAGTAAATAAATGACTATTATTTAAAAAAAATAATGTGTTAAAGATTAGAATTTAAAATATTGAGATATTAAATATATAATGATAATACATATATGTAAAATAAATGCAATACATATATGTATATATATATATACCAAATATTTTAACCATATCAACCCAAATGGCAAATGGCGTATATAAAATCTATCTAATAATATGGATGATAACATGAAAAGTGTGATTACCACTAATTCATTTACGTAAAATAAATTCATTAGTATATATCTCATTATTAAATTAAATTTTGAATATCAATATGAAATGATATGCACTTGTTGTATTTTAAATATCCATAAAAATAGCTCCCGCAAGGTATCCAAAACTTTGTACTGCTAAAGTCGTCAATACTGAGGTAGCCTACATACGTATTTATTTTAATTTATTACTATATATATATATACTGTATATATAGTAATTTTTTTTCATCTTTATTTAGTATTGATGATAAGCTTACGTATCAGGCATGCAAAGAAATTACTAGTACCAGGTATTATTCCAGTAGCCCAATAAACAATCAAAAGAGAAGCCAATAGAAAAATGATGATAAGTAGCAATTTAGCAATTTGTTTCGAAAGGAAATATATAAGAAATCGATAAGAACGTGATTAATATTCTTTACTAAGAATATTAAAGTTTAATAGAAATGTGGTTATCATGACTATTGACATAAAAAATATCCAAATTGAAGTTCTATTATTTTGTTAAAAATAATGTTTACTCGTTTTTTCTTGGGTGATTATAGTAATAATAATAATAATTTTGAATAATAAAGAATGTAACTTACGTGAAAAAGGTCTATAAAATTTTTTTGTCATTATAAAATGATATGTATTAAAATATATATATCATTAGTTATGAATTGGAAATGATTCCAAAAGACCAAGTCCTTAAACTGTTTATTTAAAGACTTGTTTGACGATCAGATTCTGGTTCACGTGATTACGTGTTGGCACTTGGGCTATTTTTGAATAGATTTGGATATAATCCAAGTATTATATGCAGATTATTATGCTCATACATTGCCCAAATACCAATACCATCATGATAGAGATGCTACTGGAGATATTCCCTCTAATTTACCAAACCATATCGATCTGATAAACTATCTTCAGTATAAGGTACTTAAAACCAAGCAAAGCAAGTAATTACTGTTAAACCAAATATTTGTATTATATTCAGTTTTGATAATATTTTTTTACTATGTTGTTTAAAACTTCTTTCTGTAAAGATCATTAATTATTGAAGAAATGTCATCTCCTATTTACGTTTTAAAGTTTCTATTATCATTGAGTCATCAGAAGTTGTGGGTCTTTGTAAATATTCTTCACTACTAATTTACCAGATGGATCTGATTGTAATTTTCAAGCATGTGCAGTTATCAACTTTTGTTTTATCATTGGGTCACTTAGGAGTTCTACTAAATTTAAAAAATTGCCATTATGGTTAGTTTTTATACTATTATACATATTTGCCTTTTATTTGCTTTTGACAGAAGTTATATTTAAGTTATTAGCAGTTTTTCTGCAATTTGATTGGATAAAAAAAATTTTTAGTCAATCAAATTGGCTATTTTTCAAATATGACCTCCATTAGTATTGTTCAAGGTCCTTCTGATATATTTTATAGTTTTTTATCACTATTCTCATAAAATTCAATGTTCCCATAAAAATCATTGTGAAAATGCTATCAAAAATATTCACAGGCAAACATTGAGAGCAGTGGAATATAATAAAAAAATACATATATATATAGTTGGTCAAATTGAAATTAGGGTGACAAACAAATCCTTCATCAGCAAGATAATCGACTATATTCTTACTATCTCCAAAATAAGCTACTTGTCCATCTGCTATTAGTAATAGCTTATCAAATAGATCAAAAACTTGTGATGCAGGTTGATGAATAACCATTATGATCGTTTTTTTTTGCTTTATTGCAAATTCTTTTAGGGTTTGTACAAGATCTAATACTAATGATGAATCTTTGAAACAGTAATTATTTTAATATCACATGACTAAGTGTAATATGCAGAATATCGATTATATATATTTATGTTTAACACATATCTAAGCCAGAAGTAGGCTTATCCAACAAAATGACACTAGGATCGGTTAACAGTTCATTTGCAATACTAACTTGTTTTCTCTCACCGCCTGAGATTTCATGAATTCTTGTATCACCAATTTTTGTATTTGAATATTTTGAAAGATTTAATGCTTGAATTATATTTTCTACTTGCTCCAACTTTGCACTAGTGGGTAATTCATGCGGAAGGCGTAATTGGGACTATAATAAAAAAAAATGATTTTAATAAGTTTGCATCAAAATAAGTTGATCAATACTATAGAGGCAGACTTGTTACGTCACTAGTTACGGCTCAACTGCATATTGTTCTATTTTATTAACAGACTTGGTATAATTTTTTATATAGGACGTAACTAAGTGATACTATAGATTAGCACCTATAATCAATATGTAGCAAGGTCAAAATATATAGTATAAGAAAGGGTCTCTCTAACTATCAAGTATGGAAAAAAGATATCATCTTGAGTACAATAGGCTACAAAATGTCTAGAGACTTTAGTTGGAATATGTCTATTCAATTTAACTGTTCCTTCTACATTTTTTTTAGATGTGCGATCTTCGAGCACGTTCAAAAATATAGTTTTCTCGCATCCTGATAGGCCTATGATTGCTAACATTTCCCCTATAATACATATATCATGTGATTGTTCAACTCTTGGGTGGACAGTACGCTCTTAAGTTGCAATAATACATACTAGGCCTAGCAAACTATGAATATTTTGAAAAATCATTTGTCGTGGGTTTTTTTTAACTTCTTCATTTATATATTTATCATGTCCTTTTTGCTGAATAATTGGTATTGAATAATAAATGCTGTAAAATTCTACATATACGGGATATTTTTTAGACATAGATATATGTATATTACTTTGTATGAATTTTGTACGTTTAATAGAATTTTTACGGATCTCTATTTATATTTCATTATTTAAATCATCCTTTGATGAGAAGGGTAAAGAATCCTAGTTGTTTTCAATGAAAATAGTTTGAAATTGTAATTTTTTGATTTTTTTTTTTAGTCTGGCAAAAATTTAAAATTTTATCTTTGTTTTCTTATTTGAAATTGTTTTGGTGACTACACTTGTCATTGTATCATAAAAGTTAAGCTATATAGATCAAACTCGTGGATTTTTGTTAATGAATGATTAGTACGAATTAAAGATGGTTTAATTCCTTTGTGCTATTTATTAATTTGCATTTTACACAAAATATAATATATAAAAAATATACAAAGCATATAAAAATATATACAAAGTATATATAATGTAGTTGAATATTTTTATACAATTTTAATGCTTAAATAAGTCTTAAAGGACTATTTATTACAACTAGTGATACAGAATAATCGTCTTAATGATGCCCATTGATAGTTGTCACATAGCTGTAACTATAGTAAGTAATATAATAAAGTTATGGCATTATAGCTATAACTTTATTATATTACTTACTATAGTTACGGCAAGTTATAGCCATGTGACAACTATCATTGAGCATCATTAGAACAATTTTACTACATTACTAATTACAACCAGTGTCTGAAATTAGGTTGCGGAGCTTGCGAACTGCAAATGATTTATAAGTTTTCGCAACTAAAATCTGAAATATATATGCAGGTTTCACAAATAAATTGTGAATTTGTATATAGAAATATTCGAATTTGCATATAAATACATTCATATGTGCAACTAAATCCATATAATCTGCAACTAAATTAGAAATTAAATTTCAGACACTGATTACAACAAATGGACTCATCAGATTTAAATTCAATAGTGTTGCAAAGCAAACAAATATGACATTCATACCCTGATTATTATTTCTATCACTCTTTAGTTTAAAATTTTTCAAAAAACTTTTGTACGAAATATTTACAACTGCCTAATCAAAGTTGATGAAAAATTTTCATTAAACTAGATTAGGAGATTATCAAGATATCTTTTCAAAACTTTCAAGATACTTTTAAGATATTTAAAAACTACTTAATCAAAATTCGATAAAAATTTTAATTTTTTTGATTTTACTGTAATTTGCTAAAATAGAAATAAGTATTTTACGTATAGTTGTTCATCTTGTCGAATTATGAAACCCATTTTGCAGTTCAAAATAATCAAAAAAATTCATAAATATATAAAAAAAAATTTATTACGTAGCTGTCGGAAAAAAACAAATTATTTAACAAAATAGAAAAATATAAATGATTGCAGACTATGAAAAAGGTATGTATGGTGCGGAAAATTTAAAACCACAATCACTTTAAATAGAATAAAGGTCAATTAACTCATGGGGATGTGATCTGAATATAACATTCTTAATAGCAGTTTATTTCAGTATGCAGATAATAGTTACTCTTAAGTATATATTATTATTCTTTAGCTATGCAAAAAAATTTTAGACCATTTATTTAGATCGATAATTTAAGAAATTTACTGTTGGCTACTGCTTATAGTACCAGAATCTTATTCAAGAACATCATTTTTAAAATTGAATAATACCAGGTACTATTCACGAATCCAGTGATCTCATTGGTGAAGGAGGGTACTTTATATGGTAGGATACTATTTTTGAGAGATACTGTAAGCAGTGGCAAATAGGAGTTTAGATTGATAATTTAAGAAATTTATATAGATTGATAATTTAAGAAATTTATTTCTATATAGGGAGATTGAGGTTTTTAAATTTCTTGCACTATATAGATTTCGTGATTCTGAAATATTTAAGTTAATACTTTCAAATATTTTATCTTTATACATGTTAGTTTAGTTTTTATTATGTTAATCTAGCTATTAACCTGATTAGTTCTGTTCAATAAATTTTATAGCTGTTTTCATAATTCTTGGAACACCTGTAAAAAATTAGCTGAATGATTTTCGGCTGATCCGGTTAACTATTATTTCGGCATAATAATAATGATAATAGATTCAATAAAAATTGGTAATTTTTATTGCTGAAATAATAAATTAACTGAATTGGCCAAAAATCATTTGGCTAATTTTTTACAGATGTCCTAGGAATTATGAAAACAGCTGTAATCTAAATATGCAATATTTGTTTGGGATAAAATATAGTATAGGTGGCATCTTGATAAATAATCAATTGATTTAAAGTAGATATCATCTATACTATTTAATCCTTAGTTTATTATCCTTCTAAAACAGTTTGGTTCATATTATTTGAGTGCGTGAGAGTGAAAACCTAAAAACTGATTTAATGATTTACTATAATCGGTTTCCAGGTTTTCACTCTTACGCACTCATTTAACAATAGATAATTATTGTTTAAATGATTAATGCTTAGTAATAAATTTGAAAATAGCATTAAGAACTTATTTTTTTCATGGTATTAATGTCATACCTCAGATTAGAATAGGCATAGGTTTAAAATTGAGTTGTATAAAATTAAATTTTAACTCTGATGTGTGTCAGACTGGTTTTATCATTATACGTTATACTGAAATATACATAATAAATATCATAATAATAAAATAAAAATTGGTTCGCTTAAAATTTCTTGACTTTCTTTATATACCATTCATGTATTTTGTATTGAACTAAATGCTACGGCATATTATGCAAAATTTTGATAGTTATTTTAGTAATTTCGTTATAATATAATTTATTGTTATGTAGATTTAATTCTTTATATTTATTTAGATTAATTCTTTACAATATTTTTTATATACCTCACAACCACTATAAGATTAATTATCAAAAAATAACAGAAATAACAGATACTAAGTATTATGAGGAATTGTAAAGATCTGTACAATACAAATTAGAATATGAAATCAGTATAGTATATTTCTGAAGTTGATTAATTTGGTACAAATGGACCTATATGCCTACGCAAGATTTTAGATAAGTTGAACTATAATCAAATATTTAAATATTGTACAGGTGAAGTAGAGCTATTATGTACAATAATATCGTATAGAATTATAGGTTAGTAAATTGATTTTTCACTATATTATAACTTTTAAATTATTGATTTTAATTTGACGCATAAGATAATTTGATTCGATGTATTTCAAAATCAAATTTTGATATGACGCAACTCAATTTCAAATTCACGCCCATTCGAATTTTACATACAACATTAACAAAGTTACCGTATTGCGCACTACGTAATACATAATTGTATTAAAATTTTTTTATCATATATTATATTCCAGGCTTCGCATACCAAGTTCGTACAAATGAACAATCAAATTCAAACAAGTTAACAATCAAATTTAAACAATTTAACAATCATATTCGAACATGTTAACAATCAAATTTGTACAAATAAAAAATCAAATTTGGACAAGTTAACAACCATATTCAGACAAATAAACAATCAAATTCAAACAAACTTATAATCAAATTTGAACAAATTATCAATTAAAATTGTTTACTTTCTTGATATATTATGTATCTATTTTAAATATGTGCTATGTTTGTTTATTTATTTTTTTTATTTCTTTTATTTTTGTGATTTATTTTATAAATCTGGTTTATTTATAAATTTGATTAGTTAAATAGTATTAATTTATTTTATTTTATTTTTTTTATTTATTTTTTTTTTTTTAACGTCTACCCTCTTGGGAGCTAGGATTTTTATTCAAGTATATATAGCACAGGGTTCTCTAGGGAT
>CAJVQC010000356.1:0-13587 GCA_910592285.1 Racocetra persica | reverse complement strand
TAATAAAAGGATGTGGTGACTTAGTAAAGTGGTTAAGTTGTCATACTCCAAGTGATATGTTGATAGGTAGGGGTTCGAAATCTACTAGCGACAAATTTTGAAAATTCTATCTGTATGACGGCTACTGTCATCTGTTTAGTTGGTTGGAATGGTATTTCTGTAACCTTGGTGGTATCAATAAGATTGGGAGATCATAGGGCATTTGTGTGATATATGAGTTATATGAAAAAGTTCCAGATCGTGTTAACTCAAAGAACTATAAAAAGATGATGGACGCTTACTTAGCAAGACCTGAGTAGAGAGGTAGCACAGATCTTTGACAGTACTACTTAAAAAGATTGTTACTGAGAGAACTGGTGAAACTGAATGAGACCGAAGTGTTTGGCAAGGCACTTTACCAACCAGGTCACCGGAAGAGTAACTGGAGGAAAAGAACCCAATCGTGGAGACCAGATGCAAGTTACAGCCCTTTCGGGCAATCTGGATTGGTAGTTTGGAATTGTTGAAATTAATCAGTGATAGTCTGTAAAAGTGTGTACTGGGGTTTGGGTGAACTCTACAAGGGCAGAAGTAGGTAATAGTAGTGGTCTTAGCTTGCAAGTACTTGTTCTTGGACTTGGTGTAAGTTACTGAAGTCTAGATTAGCCAGATTGTAGATACAGAAAGTTCTAGCAGGTTTACCTTGAGGACAAAAGGCTTCTAATGGAGGTAGCCTGTCTTAAAGTCCTAAGCTGGGTGTCTGAAAATAAGGGGTCTAAACTGAATTCTTGCTTAGTTAAATAGATTAACCCCCATAGGCACAGAAGGTTTAAATAGATAACCCTAGTTGGGTTGCAGGTATGGTATCTAGTGTAGAACTTGATGATAAGCAGACTACTTAAATAGGCAACCAAAAGTTGTACGTATGGCTAGTATATACTTTCCAAATATGTATATAGTATGGGCCTCCTGAAAGATGGCTTATCATACAGTAAAGGTTAACTTATAACTAAATAAAAGAAGACGGCCAAGAGGTCACCTTAATATTAAAAAAAAAAAAAACAATAATAATAATATGTAATTTAAAAAAATAACAGATATTATATAAATGCTTTTTTAATTCTTTGATTATATAATTAAAACAAACAATATACAAGAATATTTTGATTTTGTCTAAACAAGTATTAAGTTTTACTATCAGCTACTGCTTATAGTACTTGAGGTTTTATTCAAAAATATCATTTTTAAAATTAAATAGTACTAAGTACTATTTACGAATCTAGTAATCTCATTGGTGAGAAGGGGATACTTTATATAGTAGAATACTATTTTTAGAAGATACTATAAGCAGTGGCAAATAGTAATTATAATTATATAGATTTATTCAGTATTATATATAATCATATTTGGATCAACTTTGAGATTACAAAATTATAAAATGAGTTTCAGGCTAGTTTTGAACTGTTTTTAAAAAGTCTATTTCTAGACTTAGTTCAAACTAGTTTATTATAGACTATTTAATATTTCTAGTCTTAATAACCAAATAAAATCAATTCAAAAACTAGCTTAGTTAAATATAATCAATAGTTAAGTTTTTTAAGCAAAAATAGTTAATTGTATATTCTGTATATTACTATTGTTTTACAATAGTAGTATGTATAGATTCACAAAATTTACAAATTAAATAATTATATATATATACTAGTTTAAAGAGAACTATTGAAATTTATATATATCAATATAGCAGTTATATACAATTATTCTGCAAAAATACTATAATAAAACAGTATAATAGTAAGAATATCAAGTTCTTGTAACCATTGTATATTATATGAATATAAAACTATTTCTTAATTATATTATTATTAATAATATTTTTATTATGACAAATTTATCAAATACCTCAAAATTTAAAAATTTTGACTACCATATTGTTATAAAATAACATCTACTTGCATATTATTTTGAATATATATATGTTATTTTAAGACGTATATAGATGTTATTTTGGAACAAAAATAATTTTTTCAAACTTGGTTTTTTAAATTATTATATATCCAGATTAATATTTTATTAGAGTTATAGATAAAACTAATTTTAAGTTTACTATAGTTTAGACCAAATTTCTTATTAACTATTATATTTATTTGTACTAGTTTCACTAGTATTTACCAAATTTTTACCAGCTTCACTTGCAACTCTACACCTTATACAGAATGTGTATTATTTTGAATTTATATAAGTATTATTTTGAAATTATTTATGATATTTTTATAGAGTACAATTTTCTAAATAATGCTTATTTCTATTATTCTATAACAATATAGTACTAATAAAACAATAATCAATTTAACCAAAATAACTATTATTTCTGAGTGAGGTTATTATAATAAAGTTCTATATTTAATAAGATATGTCAAAGATAGAAAAGATAGGCTAGCATATAAAAAAGATAAGTTAAACATGTTATCAATCAAGATCAGAGGTTTTCTGTATATTTAATTATTTTATTCATATTAATTGTAACAAGTATTCAACTTTAGCTTTTGATAATATATTCAGATTTTAGCAGTATTTAGCTTCTGCATACTATTAATATACCAAAGTACTATAAAAGTCAAAAGTTATATACTTTAAAACTAACCAAAAATTGTAATAATATATAGGAGTGAGTTAGTAGAAAAAAGACAAATTTTTTTTAAGTAAAAGTTTTTTGACTTTAAGCTTAAATATTTTAACAACTTTCTTATTAAATTTAATAATTTTTTTTTATTTTAATTCTATATAATTTTAAGATTAAAATAAAAAAATTTTTAGCAAATTTGAATAAATAATTATTAAAATATTTTAATTTAAAAATTAAAAAAATTTTACTAAAAATGATTTGTTTCTTTTTTATTAACTCATTCCCATATATTGTATAATAATTCTATTGTTATAATTTTTTTGCACTATTAATTTTAGTATTATAATTATCTTTTTACAATTATATATTTTGGTGTTATTATTAAGCTTTTTATAAAAATTTTAATATATATATATTATATTGTTGCAAAATAATACAATATATATTATTTTAAATATATATATAATATTTGAAATATATGCATAGTATTATTATTTTAGATAAAGATAATTTTTCTGTTAAATAAATCCAACTCTTTCTGCTAATCACTTATATACAAACAAGCAAAAAACAAAAGCAACTTAAACTTAACAAAAGCTATAGAAAATATTCAATAAGGCCTTAAGAAAAAAGAAAGAATAACAAAAACAACAAATATCTAGTTTAGAAACAAATAAGATCGAACTTGCAACAAGAAAGATATTCAAGAAAAACAAAATTTTCAAAGAAATTTTTGGCAAAAGTGGATGAACCACTTGATTCTGAATGCAAATCACTAATAGTAATACAGATACAAACAAAACAAATAAACAAAATATATAAACAAAAAAATACAACAAATATATTTAGCAACAGACTTTTTTAGAAAGACCAAGATAAACAACAAAACACATACCTTAATAGACGATTCTAGAAAGATTAAGTTAGATAATCAAATTACACAAATCTTATATGAGAGAGATAAATATATATAATATGAATCTATTCAGATCAATTATATGCTGAGCAGATGCAAGGCTAAGATATATCAACTGTGTATTTCTTAACAGATCTTTACAAAAAGCTAAAGAAAAAAAACTAGATAATATAGATCTTATAGCAGCAATCTGTTCAGTAAAGAAACTAAATGAAGAAATAGTTAGAATATTATCACTATTTGAACAAGTAAGAGAAGCACTTCTAGTAGTTAAAAATAATTTTCTAGACAAGGTCCTACAGAACTAGCAAGAGAAGGCTATGATGACTAAATTAAATTCTCGGTCTATTAACTATATGACAAGTATAAGCTTAAAAAAAATAACAAGAAAAGAAAACAAGATAGAAATTGTTAAAAAAACCCACAAGCAGATTCAACAGTAATAGAAAAAAAGCATCAAAGTAAAGAAGAGGTGAGAAATGAAGCACCAACACAAGTTAAAGATACTGGAATAAACAACAAATACAGGGATTAGAGATAATATTCAATCAGCAGCAAAAGCAGGTTCTAGTTAAACAAGAAGAAATTATTCTGTTATCAGATGAAGAAAATGAAAAAAGAAAACAGGAAAAAAGCACAAAACAAACAGTAAAAAACACAAACAAAATACAACAGAATAGAGATTTATCAAAAACTACAAGACAATGCAAAAGCAAGTACAAGCACACAAAGAGTAAAAAGAAAAACTTGATAATTACAGAAATTCTATTAAGTCAAAGTATATAGGTACCAAGCAGAAGATCTTGTAGCAATGTAGGCAAATACAAAGCCAAGATACTAGCATATAATATACTAGAAGACAATAAAAAGCAATGAATCAAAATAATTAAAGGGATGTTAGCTGGCAACAGGCATCTTAAAGAAGTCAAAGAAATATTCATGAACTATAATAAGTGAGTAGAAATCATCTTTGACTATAAAACAAGAAGAAGAGAAGCAATTGAGAAAACAGAAAAGAAAAATTAAGAGTAGTTTAAAATGATACTAGTAAAAACACAACAATCAAAAAGAAAAAACAATATCTTTCATAAAAGCTCAAATGCAGATAGATCAAAGAAGATAGACAAAGAAAAGAGATATAATATAGGATCTATCGAAAGAAATAAATCAGCTAGAAGTATAGCATGCTTGTAAGAAACTAGATGAGATAGAAGAAATACAGATCAAAAAAACTTCTCAAAAGTACTGGTAGTGCTAAAAATCAGAAAAAAGCTAAACAAAGAAGTCTCTTGAGCAATTCCAATTGAAAAAGAAAAACTAGTAAGAGTTATAAAGAGTATAGAAAACTTTTAAAAAAAAAACAGCCAAAGTAACATAATAGCAAAATTAAGAGGAATATCAAGAAGTGTATCAGAGGTCTTACTACTTAACAATTTAAGAAACAGAGAAGCCAAGTTAGTTTACATACCATATAATAGCAACAGCAGACAAAGAGCAGTAGCAATTATAGCATTTAAATATGAAGAAGATAGAGTTCAAGCAACCTTAAAATCAGTAAGATACAACAACTAGGTATTAGAATAAGAAGTCTCATATACAAGAAGAGAAGATGGTACAAGTGAAACAGAAGAATCAAGTTAAAGAGAAAGAGAAGAAAAAGAAAAAATAAAACAAGATGAAAGAAAGAACAAAGATATAGCAAGGAACAAGAATCTAGAGAAGATTACTATAAAGAAACCACAAGAGAAGAAAGACCAAAAGCATTAAAAACAAACTACAACAATAAAAAAGAGTATCTGAAGAAGAGAAACAAGAAAGAAACAAACCCATGAAATATAAAAGTAATGTTAATAGAGATTCTAAGAAGGCTAAAAACCTAAAATAAAATCTAAAAAGCAGAGTGTGGGTTGCAAAACACTTTTAAAAGATGCTAGAGTTGAAATCAAGAGAAAGGCTGAAGGCAAAAAATATTGAGAAACTTTTTTATAAGATATCTATCAATATATAACAAGAAATCAATATATATCGATAGTTAATAATCAATATATATCGATAGTTAATAATCGATATATATCAATAAACCAGTTATATATTGATATATAACCAAAATCAGTATGTATCAATAAATAGATATGTATCGATAATTATATAATTATTAATAAACAACAAATTTATTTAATCGCTATAATTTGAATATTGTTATCAATCAATATATATCTTATATATATGCTTTAAATTAATTACATAGATAATTAAATGAATAAGCTTTAAATATACACCTTAAATTAGAACATAAAATTGTTTGCTAAATATTCATTTCTTCTATTAAATCTCAGAATTATATGCACAGTTTTATTTATGCTCTCTAATAGTATACAACTATAGTGTTTTAGCAACTTTAATTTGGGACATCACTATAGTTTACTATCTTTATTGTATCAATAAATTAAAGCAAACTCAAGTAGCTCTTTATTTGCTTGATTAAACTTAAGTATTAGCAATATCTTGATAAATAATATTCATATTAGTTATATTACTCTCGAAGTTAGATAAAAATAAAACTATTTCTAACTTCAAGAGTTATTATGCTTATTAATATTATTAACCCACTTTATTGTATTTATTGTTAGATATATATTAATAGAATAACTTATAAAATATATTAATACTTACTAAGCCATACCAAAATATTTCTTCTTCTTTGCTACTCTCTTTTACAATAATATTAGAAAACATCAAGTTTCTATAAAAACTTGATGTAGCTTAAATTATATTGGTACTTTCTAAAGAAGCAGAAGAAAATATCTCCATATGATTATCATCATTTAGAGATATTATTGATTTCTCTTCAAAAAATTCATCAAGACTAGTTAGTAAGTTTTGAAAGCTTTCAACTTGTAATAGGTCTATATTATTCTTATTATTCTCAAAGAAATCATCCAGCTCATCTAAACTTATAATCACAAAGATTTACCAAACCCTTTTGCTTTACGATTTTTCTTTTGAACTTCTTTTTCAGTTAGTTTCCACTATTTAACCTATTGACAATGATTATTAGTGATATTTAGCGATAATTTACTATATTTAAAATTTTACAGTATTTAATATTTGTTTTATATAATTTTTTTTATTAGACATGTAATATATAATCCTTATGAAAAGTCTCATAAATCTCTGTAATTATACTATTTATAGATCTATATTCTTTAACTATAAATACTATATGATAGTACTAAGCATAAAGTTTAGAAAGCTGAAAATCATTTTGAGCAAATTTTAAAAATATTTTAACAAATTCTTGGGCCTAATTCAAAATAAAAGTCTGTAAAATTAATTATTAGTAATCTAATATTTTAAAAAAGCTAAGTATTTATTTTATACCTGAAGCTGGTTACAAGAATCGTAAGTAAACAATTCTTCATAGATAGTAATATATATTTTAAAAAATTTGTAATAAACTTAGCATAACTATTTATTACTAATTTCTGGTTTCTTATAATCTTCATATAAATTATCAAGAGTAAAAATTATTATTTTCATGATATTTTGCAGTTTATTGCTGTAAACATGTTATATCTAATATATTTTTTAATATTTTAAGACCACTAAATCAAGAAATCAATATTAATTGCTATTCAAAGGTCTAAACCACTTTGCTTCTACATTGGTCATATAAAAGATCTTTAGTATAGTCTAACATATACTTAAAGAGACCAAGATCTAAAGTGAATATTTGATCAAGTACAATAGCCTTATATATATTAAAGTTTTTAAAATTTTTTATTAGTTATAACAATATATACTTTAGTACAATAATATTATAATAATAAACTAAAATCTTATACCTTATGGCTCAAAATGTATTTTTTTCAGAATAAATTGAATAATACTGATTATCTTTGCTATATATCACTTGTATCATAGTATCTGAAGTTCTTGGAATTATTTCTATTAAATTAATATTATTCAAGTCATCTTTTGATACCAAGCATTTTTTACATAGTTTTCTTGAGGAAGCTAGTAAATAAACATTTGCAAATTTATCAGCTTTAGCTATGTTCGTGATAATTATTGATATACATAAAATAAAAGTGATTATATTTCTACATATAACAAAATAAAGCTCTGATTCTTCAATAATAGACTTGAGAATAATCAACATGCACTTCTGAAAGATTTCTCTCTGTGCTTTTTGGAACTTATCAGACTTTTTGTTTTAGAATCCTTAGCTTTTAAGATTAGAAGATATCTAATTAATGCTTTAGATTCAGATTTATTTCTTTGATGATTAGGAATGTTTCTAAGTGATAAAAACAAGAAATACTTAGAAAATTTCCCATGTGATCCAGAGTTGTTGCATCTGAATAAAGAATAATCGATAACAAATGTTGTTTAAGAAGTAATTCTGATTCTTCTTGCTTTTACCAATTATCCTGGTATTGTTCTCTGAAGATTATAAACTCTACATTGTTTCTTATTTCTCTTTATCTTCATAGTCAAAGACTAATGACTGATTAATACTATTGATCATTAATAAAGACTTTATAGTCTTAATTAATGATCAATAGTAAAATATAGAATCAATGTTTTTAATTTTTTTTATAGAAATTTCTTTAAATATTATATATATAGAAGTAGATTTATCAAGAAATTCCTTTTCAGTCTTTGTTGATAGTGGAAGTAGCAAAATATCCAAATTGGCAAATTTATTGAAGAAGATTATAATAGTATCACTAGCTGAATTTGAAAGTCGATATCTATTAACTATCTTTATAAATTCGTGATAAGTATTATTAGGCTATTCAATATTTTGTGGATAATACAAGTCATCAAAAGCATTATCAAACGAAGCTTCTTTATAATCTTCAGGATCATCAAAAGTATTATTTAACAAAGCATCTCTATAGTCTTCAAGATCACTTTCATTAGACATATTTTGAGATACTTCATCTTTTATCTGCACATTATCAATTAAAAGAGGCTCTACTTCTATATAAGAGGGCTCATTTAGAATTGATTCAGATGAAATTGATATATTTTTGCTCTATATAAAAAATTATTATTTTATATCATTTTATAACTAATTAAAGATATATAATTAATTTATCTCATCTTTTGTAGCAAAATCATAACTAGAACTATATTCTAAAAGATTCCAAATATTATTATTATTATCTAAATATTTAGTAAGGGCTGTGATATTTGCTGAATCATGAAGATAAAGATATCTTTGTAAAATATATTGTACTAATGCAAATGATTTTAAAAATTTTTAATTACAATGCTTACACTGCTAGTGCATTTTAAGAAAAAGCAAAAAAAAAAACAAAAAAAAAAATGAAAAATAAAAAAACTGAAAGGAAAAACTAGAAGTGAAAAAAAACAAAAAAAAATGAAAAAAGATAAGAATAAATAAAAAAAATAGATATAAATGTAAAAGATAGAATAGATCAAATATAAAAGATAGAATAGGATAGATATATCGAATGTAAAAGATATAATATAGAAAAAATATCTAAAAAAAATCAAAAAGAGAATAATTATAAAAAATGATATAAAACAATATATATTGTTTATTATCGATACTTATCGATTTATAGTTTTTTATTTTAATTATTTATATTCTAAAGAAATCAACAATATATATAGTTTATTATTGATACTTATCGATTTATAGTTTTTTTATTTTAATTATTTATGTGACATACTATTATACTTTATATTATTGATATTTTATATATTTTAATATTGTAATAAATCTTAGCAATGATTATACAATATATCTCAGATATAATATATGAGATAAAAAAATTTCAAAAAATTGTCATTACAAATATAATGACAAAACAAGATAAATATTTATTAT
Source organism: Racocetra persica (assembly GCA_910592285.1). NCBI lineage: Eukaryota > Fungi > Glomeromycota > Glomeromycetes > Diversisporales > Gigasporaceae > Racocetra > Racocetra persica. Next base: position 4,200 of record CAJVQC010000356.1, on the reverse strand, counting down.
TGTAATTCTTTACATATCATTTACTATCATTACAATCATTAGATTTTAACTTTTATTTTTTGTTTGCAAAAGTTTTATCAAATATAAATACAACAGATTTTTATTATTTAAAAGGTAAAACATTTTTGACTTCTTTAATTTTGAAAAATTTTTGAAATGAATACTAACTTAAGAAACAATTTACCTATTTCTCCTGCTACCCCTATATCTCCAACTAATATTACTTCTTTTCATCAACAACTGTCTCTAACTTCTAACACTTCTTCTCATTAACAACCATCTCTAACTAATATCACATCTTCCTATCAACAACCATCTCCAACTTATAATGCTTCTTCTTATCAATAACCGTTTCCAACTAATATCACTTCTTTCCATTAACAACTATCTCCAACTTATAACGTACAACCATCTTCAACTTATAATGTTTCTTTTTATCAACCTTCTAATTCAACTAATATCACTTCTCCTTATCAACCTCCCAATTTAACTCACCATATTGATTATGATTCATCTGACTTAGCTGCCTCAAGTATTAGAAGTATTTAACAAACCTTTTTAACCATAGCCTGATCAACACAATCTTATTATTAATCTTGCTATCAATCTTGTTAACAACCAAGCCAACAATCAAACTAATAATTAAATCAATCATCTAACTCTTAACAATCATCTCACTCTTAACAATCAACTCACTCTTGCTATAACTTATATTTTCCTCTATATAACAATAGAGATTGATCAGTATCTCAACAGTGTTTACTATTACAACAATTATGATATAATGATAGAGATCACTCACGTTCTCTACAACATTCTAGTTCAGAAATATGAGAAAAATCACGTGAACAATGATCATCTAATAATTAAGGTAATATATTTAGTGATCAAAATGATATAAAAGTCTTTTTTTCATATAACTAAAAATTGAGAATTTTCTCTTTTACTTTTTTTTTTTTTGTGTGTATACTGTTCTTAAAAATTGTGCTTGCACCTACCGCTAGCAAGTAAATAAGTGACTTTTTGCTTAAAACTAGCAGCTCTACATTATGATGAAGAGGCTAAGTAAAGATATAAAAAAAATTAAAATAGAACTAAGATGCCAATGTAGTGATATGGAGAATGACCTTTCTCTAAAGGTTCTATTTACAATTAAAAAAACATGTTTGGATATATTTTCTTGTATTTATCATAAAACATATATTAAAATTTTTTTTTGTAGAAAATCTTTACGCATATTGTTAAACGTCTCTTCTTATATCATGTGTACCCCACCCAAGCTATAATTAAGAAAACATTTGAGAGTTACTTTGAGGAAAAGTTTCTGAACTTTATAAGTACTTTAAGCCTCAATGAATTCACTAACCATTTTCATAGTCAATAGTTGAATCTGGTAATATATATATATATATTTTTAAATCTATTGCTTATAATTGTTAATAATTATTAATAATCATTTCTAACTTTTTTAATTATTACAATTATATTATTTTGTTAGATAATATTTTTTTTTATTTTATTTATATATTGCTTATAATTTGTTTTTCAATTTTAATTTTACAATTTTCTAATATAGCTTCTAAAAAAAATTAAAAATAATCATGGTACTGCTCTCTAAAATGTTAGAGCTACAATTTGGAGTATGTTTGTAGTTGAGAGGTTGGCCTAGTTATGAAGCAACATGGCTGTGGCTACATCGTAAGGTGGAAGAAAACTGAAAAGTAAATACTTGTTATAGTGCTCTGTTTGAGCAAAACAAAGATAGTGTTTTCTGAGTCACTATTATAGCAAAAACAGTATTTAGTACAATGGCTATTCCAACTATGATAAGTAAACACTGTGCATTTACCTTGTGGTTTGTGATATTCTGTTTAATCCTTGCTCATGAAACATTTTGTGCAAGGAATCACAGATGAGATGTTAAATTGACTAATATTTGGTAAGTAATTGTATGTTTTGTTTTTATAGATACTAATATTAATGTTTAATATATTTGATTAGAGTAATTTTAAAATGGTGGTAGTCTTTCTCATAAATTAGCCAATAATATATTAAATGATGAAAATATGCATAACTAACTATCAAGAGAAGCATCGCCTCAATATTCTAAACCAAATATGAATCTCCTGTCTGATACAGCCTGTCAATATCTCAAGAAGAAGTAAATAAATTGTTTAGATATACTTCATAGTATTATTTTTATATATGTATTTTTTAGTATATTGTTTTTTTTTTCTTTTTTTTGTTTTTTTTCTTTGTATTTTTTTTCTTGTATTATATTTTTTTTTCTTGTATTGTATTTTTTTCTTGTATTATATTTTTTTTTCATTGTTTAATAAATTTGTATTGTATATCAAATAATTACATATCACAAAACATTTTTTAAATAAATTTAATTATTGCTTCAAATATTTTAAAGGCTAGTATTAGTGCAGCTTTTGCTATAAATGAGTAGTATAACAATTATTGAATATATGAGGTGAGTTAGTAGAAAAGGAACAAATCATTTTTAGTAAATTTTTTTTAATTTTTAAATTAAAATATCTTAACAATTATTTAATCAAATTTGCTAAAAATTTTTTTATTTTAATCTTCAAATTATATAGAATTAAAATAAAAAAAAAATTATTAAATTTAATAAGATAATTGTTAAAATATTTAAGCTTAAAGTCAAGAAAACTTTTACTTAGAAAAAATTTGTTCTTTTTCTATTGACTCACCCCCATATATTGATATAAATCAGGTTTTAATATAATCGATTTTTAGTGATTTTTGTTATAACAGCTATATATCAATTACTATCACAATCGATAGAACCTAACAGAGAAGATTATTATCAATATATATCTGCATAGATATTGATCAATATATATTAGCCTATATTTTTTGCTAATAAACTCAGCCCAAAAAATTAAAAGGATCAAGGAGAAAAGATGATATATTTTTTATACAAAAGAATAAAAAACTATAATTTATTGACAAAAAGGTTTCACAACATTAATGGTTTAAAGACTAATAGAGAAAAAGCAGAAAATATCATAGATTATATAGAGAAAAAAGATATTAACATTTTGAATTTTGCAGAAACAAATATATTAGAAGAAGAAGAAGATATATTACTAAAAAGAACAATAATTATAGTAGCTTTTGGATATCAGTAGATAAAAATAAAAAGAAAGGTTCAAAAGTTGGCATAGTTATAGAATGAATATAGACGAAACATATAGTACAAGTTACTAAATATTGACCATAATTTCTGAAGTTAAATCTTTGGTTTAAAAGATTATGTATAATGATAATAACAGTATATGTAGCACCTGAAAATATAGAGGTACAAGAAAGCATTAAGAAATTTCTCAAAAAAAAATTACAGAAAAGAAAAAAAATATTATAACTATATCATTATAGAAGATTTTAATACAAATATAGACAAAAGGGCAACGAAAAACCCAGGAGTGAAAAAGGAAAAGAAGATACAAATCACCAACATACTAACAAAAAAAACTATATAGACACCTTTCAAGAAAAAAAATCAAAAGACATCAAATACACATGGAAGGCAGAAGACTAAAAACCAGAATAGATACAATATAGATAAACAAAAAATATAAGAAAGATATAACCAAAAAAGAAACAAAAAATATGAACTTTATAACAACAAGCGACCACTGGCTCATCTAGTGCAAAATAATAACAGGTTTTAATATATAGAGAAGAAGTGCAGTAAGATTAAGAAGACTAGACAAAACAAGAGTTAATTTAGGTATTGAAAAAACAAGCAAAGAAGACTAGGAAAATACAAGGTAAAACTAGATAAAAAAATCAACAAGAAATTAAAAGAAAAAGAAAAAGAAGAAAAAAAGAAACAAAAGAGACAAAATCTCAGAAAAGAAAACTAGCAAAAAAGCAAAAAGATAAAGGAAGAACAAATAGAAAACCTATAGGATATTATAGAATTAAGCATCAGAAAGACAGCAAGTTTAACTCTCTCAAAGAAGATAAAAATATCAGAGATCAAGAAAAAAGATATATTATCAGAAGATTTAGCTAAACAAAGGAAAGACATATGGAAACTTGAGAACTGGTGTAGTAGAATTAAGAAAAACAAAAGGCTGAAAAAGACAAAAAAACTGTAGAAGAAGTACAAGACCTAATAGATGAAATACAAATAAGGTGGAAGCTAGAAAAGACTAAAGATGA
>CAJVQC010000355.1:0-13588 GCA_910592285.1 Racocetra persica | reverse complement strand
AATACTACTAACTAGAAATATAAGTCACTAAACTAAAATAGTACTTTCTACGTAACTATATTAAGTGATTCTTATAGAAATTTATTTATACAATACAGTACCGCTGAAAAAAGCCATAGACCCTGACATTCGATAGAATTCATTTTCCATTTTTCATGCGATGTTTGTTTCATGTGCTTTTGAAGTTTTTCCTAATGAATTTTCAATATATCATTATAATGATGTTCGGTTTTTGCACTAGCTTATCTTTGATTAGTACAAACTATTAAAAAATATATATCATTATTTTAAGTCAGTCAATGTGATGAATGGCGGTTAAATTAATTTATACTATATTAATAAATTTGAGATGGGATAAATTGCGATGTAGGAAAAACAACGAAATTTCGATAGAAATTCTTTTTTCCAATGATAAATGTTTTAGGATAAGGCGCAAATTTTAAACTGGTTTTTTGTAAATGATTTGACTTAAATAGAACAAAATAAATAAATTTGGAGGATCTATCATTATACAGATTACCTCACTAGGTTTTTAAATATTTCAGGATCCAGGAAGTAGAGATAAATCCAAGGGATATTCACTGAATTTACTATATCCAAGTATAGTTTTTGATTGATAGTAATACAGATTCAAGTTATAAACATTTAGGATATTCACTGAATTTACTATATCCAATGGATATCGGGTCACATCTCTACCAGGAAGGGTTATTAACCGCTACAATGTAAGGGCTGTATTGTACTTAAGATTTTTAGATAATTAATAATTTTCAAGCAGAAATTAAATTAATATAAATATGGGTGTTATCATTCATCGCGTCGTTACATCAGATCGAACCAATCAGAGTGCAGAATCAGGTGTAACGTGAAATGTCCGACAAAAAATTTCCTTGTAAAATTTTGGATTGGTGTTTTTAAACCATCATTTTAATCAACCCTAACTAGCCTTAACCGACTGCAGTTTGGATTTTTGTTTAATAAGAGGGTGACGATGCATTATGATGGCGGCGAGTGATAGTTTTCTAAATACATATGGGCGGAAATCTTCAATTTTGTGATTAGTTTGTGATTAGATAAGTTGAATGATGAGATTAAATAGAATTTGAGCCAATAATATATATAATACAGTGTGATTACTAAGATTAAAAGTGATTATTTGTCGGTGATTGTAAAATTGCTTATGAATTGCTTTTAAGTTACTTATCAGTTACTTATCAGTTTTTATGAGCAGTGTACCAAACAGATCAGCTAAAAATAACCCCAGAATGATCCAAAACTGATCCGTTATTTATCAGTTTTTATAAGTAGTATATTACTCAAATGACCTATTACTTTGTTATGTCACAGCTCTCCACTAAAAATTTCCGCCCATATGAAATATATATGTATATTGAAATAAACTTCCTTAAAATTATTGCGTTTTGCATTAGAATAATGCACGCCCAATCAGACTTGGAACTTATTATTAGCGTTAGTAAAATGATTATCGTAAAATAATCGGTGAATAATATAAGTTATGCATTTGCAAACTCATTATCAATGGCTATTCTGAATTGACGAATGAATGAAATTATCTTTTATGTTATTGTTGTAGGTGGGGACGGAATTTAAGTGGATTTGGAATTTCTAAATGAAATTATAATTTTAAGGTACAATTTATTTTATATAAACTTAACACCCTAACCCTAAAAATCTTAATCAATTCCAAATCCACTTAAATTCCGTTCCCACTTGCAACATTATCAATGATACTTACTATTCAACTAACTTCACTTATCTCATGGATATATACATCATATGAGTGACGCCAAGGGAAAAGGGACCTCGGCAATATAAGTATATTACTGATTAATTATCGAGTTCAGCAACGATGCAGATCGGGCTTTCAATTTTATAACAAACGTTATTATAAAATGTCTATCAACGTTAATGGTAATGTATAATAATATACTTAAATTGCTGAGGTGCCCTTTTCCCTTGGAGTCACTCATATGAGTGCTACCAAGAGAAAACGAGACCCTGTAAATTTAAGTTTTTAAATTAGTAAATTTAAGTTTATTATAAATTTCAGACTTAGTTCTTATCAGTAGCATATATGTCACTTATCGGATTTTCAGATCCAAGTCCAATAAATTATAAACCTAAATTTCAGAAGTTTCATTTTCCTTGCAGCATTCATATGATCATAAAGCATGAATGAAGACGCTAAAAGTAAAATGTATATTATAATTCAATAATTCTTTGTTTCTGCATTTTACTAATTAATTCAATTTCTTCATTTAATTTGAATCAGCATTTAATTTATTATTAATTACACTTGTATAGTATTAAAAACTTTTTTTCGTAATTTTTTATTTCCGTAACTTATAAGATTCTCCTGCATCACTACCGTTTGCCATTGTATGCAATATCCCTCAAAATAATTCATCTGACTCAATGCTTGAATAATACAAATACAGTAATCTATTACTTTAATCCACAATATTCATGGGAGATGCCGAATATTATATATATATAGTGGCGGTAAATGACCTATAAAATATGATTTAGTGAATGACCTATAAATATGATTTAGTGAATGATCTAAATATAAAAATAACTGGCATGCAATGTTCCAGTGGCATTCTTTGATATGCTGTACGTAGCATGACGTTAATCTTTTCTCAAGGGTCAAGGGTAACTATCCTTTACTAAACCTCATCCTATTGTATAAAATCAAAAAGGATATAGCACTTATTTAGAAAATAAAACATCAGTTCTAATAAACTACCATTACATAATCATTATCTCACTATTCAGGACAGCATTTTCTATGATAACATTTATTGTGTGTCTAGCTGTCTTACCGACAAGTCATTTAATCGACATCACACAAAAACTGAAATATGACGCGCAGAGAAATTTATTATGCGTATATACTATATTTTCACGAAATAACGCCCACTTGCAAATTATTTTGAATACGCCAATGCGCGTCATTTTGAAACAGTGGCAGAATTTTTAAAACAATGTGATACAGTAATAATTATGTATATATCAAGTTTGCTTCATTTCAGGACGCATACAGGCATGCTACCTTTTAAAAAATAACGCCCATGAGCATTATATTACGTATGAAACAATGCATTCTACTTTTTAAAGAAATAATTTTCAACATAATGCCCATTAACTTTACTTTAACATAAGATGCTTTTGATAAAAACAACAATTCATTATAAATTATATAGAATATTCGTTAAAAAAAAAAAAAAAAAAAAACTTTAGTGCTAACCAATGCTATCTAATTATCCAATTAATACTCATCTTTTAATCAACAAAAATCACATGACAATCCGGACTCCTCAATCTTCCCCAGTATCGCCAACAAAATTTTTACCATCACGTGATGTCCGACAAAATTCTTTAAGTTCATTTATGTTAGGGTGAGGGCCTATTTTAGTGTTAAAGTTAAGGGTTCTAACAGTAAAATCGCTCAAGAAAAACTTTTTATTAATGCGTAGGAGGTGGTTTCCTATGCAGATTTTGAGATACAAGCGATTTTTGACAAAACGAACGTTTGTTTTGAAATTTTCTGATCGCGTGACGTTACACCAAATCGAGATTCATTATTGGCTTATTTTTGTCGATCATCACGTGATGGTAAAAATTACATAGAAATTTTGTTGGCGATCCTGGGGTAGTTGACTCCTCAAAATTATGCGCGCGACAAAATTGTAAGTGCAAATTATACGGGGTTTCAGCGTTAAGTATAATTTAGGCCGACTTGAAATACTGGCAAGACCTGGCAATTGAACAGCATCAGGGAGCAATTCAAATTTTCCAGAAATGGCCAGCATTAGCGTTAGGGGTTGTCTAAAGTGGAGAGAGGTCATGTGACCACTAGCCAATCAAATTATAGAATTTTGATGATCGTCGAAATCTACTTTGGGTAGGTTAAGCAAAAATGTCGGGAAGGCAGTTTTGAATATATATCACTACCTAAAACCTAGCATAACCCTAATATAAGATGACCCTAACACCAAATCTAATTCAATAAGTATAAATATATAATTAGGGGTTTTGCAGTAGAAAAGGCCTAAATGCTATATATATTATATATAGCATTTAGGTCTTTTCTACTGCAAAGACTTATCTCCGCTTTAGACGTCCCCCAGCATTATACAGAATTATGCAGATCGCGAAGATCATTATAGATAACAAAAAGAAAAAATAAGGCCTTATCTAATTGTGCCACTTCGTAGGTATCAATTTCAATTTTTTTTTTTTTTTTTTTTTTTTTTTTTAAAGGTAGCATCTTTTGCCTACGTTTTTTATTATGTAAATTATAATTACAAATTATGTGGTAACTATAGTACAATTAGTCAGACTTCAGCTTAGGACTATTTTATCCACAAATGCATCTTCCTACCTGATTTATCTAACCCTATTTCTAGTATATATCAGGATTTCTATACTATTATGTTATGTTTAATATATTTACCATATACTATATAAACTACCAGATTGGTAGAATTTTTCTGCCATCATACCTAAGTACTCTCAATTTGGTATACACACCTATCCATACATAGGATCCTACTTTAGATAATCCTCAGATCGCTACCTTAGTCATCTCGCCGATCTTCATATCTTTTTTAGTGGTAGACTTATTGTTTGAATATATGTACAGTATATTCATTTATGTACTTCCCAAATTGGTATAGACCTAGACATGGACGTAATTCTAACCAGTAGAGCTACTTCTAATCGAGTTTTGTATAACAATATTACTTCCAACTTACGGCTGTATTGGTTGGTATTTTAGAATTGGTATATCCATATTGGTCTTGTGTTTTGTCAGAGACTTCCAATTGGGTGTGACTTATACTGGCGATATGCAAGTCTTTTACGTGTACACAGATATTCTGTAGCACCTCTCTACATTAACCACTTCATATCAGTATAGGTTGCCAGAGGTGTTCCTTATTTGGTTAGGCTAATTTTTTTACCACAGATCCCTTTATGTTTGCCACTTTTCTCACCACTCCAGTCTGTATAATAGTTATATTACCCTTCCAAATCAAGATCCCAAGAAAGTCTTAGGGTTGTTGGTGCTACCTTGCTGCTTGCAGGATTTACTCGTGCAACCTTCCTATCGTCAAACTTTCTGTGACGTTATTGTCATACGTAGTACCCTTCTTCTCTATAATGAATCTCCTTCCAGAAATTTCTAAACCAAATTCGTACTTCATTTGGACTTTCACAGGGTTTTGCATTTAAATACTCTAGAAACCGCTTCTAATAGGACTTGAACCAAAGACCTCGGCTGTGGGGGGTAGGTGCTTAGACCACTAAGCTATAGAGCCCTAACCCTTAATTTCAATTTTGTTTTTTATTTGCTATAGTATTCATAATATGTATTTTCTATGCTGATTATTTATTTGTTTGGCTACATGTTTGAAATTCTTGCATTTTTTCTACTCTATCAATTATGCAAAAATATGTTAGTAAAATTCTTGAGTAAGTGAATTTTAATCTTATTAGTAAGTAATCCCTACTTATAAGCAGATCTCTTTTGGCTCTAACTGGTTCTTAACAAGCTGGACATTTATCAAATTTTCTAATTAATTCACCTTATTTCTAAAAACTTTTTGTCTGTGATGTAATAAAATATAAAATTTCAAAGTATAAATTAAGGATCCGTCTTACTTTTTTATTATCAATATAGTAATAGCAAAAGACTATGTATTATTATAATTCACATCTCTTAAATAAGTAATGAATAATGGATAATAATATTCAACGCATTATATAAATTATATAATCAAAACTTCTACAGAATTATGAACTTAATACAAAATATCAAAAATATCATAAAATCATTTAGCAATTACACATAATAATATATAACTTTTCACATTATGGTCAAATTGATCGAAAAGATTTTCTCAATTGTTATTATAAGACAGAATTGCATAACAAAAAGTGGTCGACCTAAAAATTTGGGTTGGGTTTCAGGTTGGTCTGGAGCATTAGGTACATTTACCTAAATTGAATCTTTTAAATTTGTTTTTGGCAATTATAATTTGCCTATATTTTGATTAAAGTTAATTTATACAAAAAATATATCAGTAAAGTTTGTTTTTTTTAGTGCCATTATGATCATAAAATTTCATATATAAATAAATTAACTTCGCTACCAAGTTTCAATCAAAATATTTTATATATTAAGATGTATGCAAGAGAAGAAATATATAAAATAAAAGCAAAACTTTAAACCAACTCAATAAGTATAACATTAAAATCTATTGTTAGACCACATCTAAGAGTAATATAATGATTCCAATCTATTTGGTACCAGATTTTGTTATTATTTGAATCCCAATGACAAACATATAGTATGCTAGTAGGACACATAGATTGACTAGTTGCATTAGTTGTATTAATTCCAGGATTAGGATTATCATGAAAGAGGTTTAGTCCAGTAGGAAGAGCTATTGCCACAAATTCAATGCCGGTCATATTCTGCTAAAGCCAATTGATTTTGTTTAATGCATAGTCACAATCACTACTAACATTGTAAAATATTTAAAAATATTTAATGAGTATTAATTATTCACTAAACCATACTGCTGGTCACATTTAAACAACAAAATTAATAAATTACCTCAATCTAAATATTAGGATGTGGACATGTATAGATGATAGATATACACCTTTGTAGAAGTGTTGGCCATTAAAACCACACACCAATATCAGGTCTGAAATCTCTATTTTCGACTACACAAATAGTTTGAGGTTTGCATGAATCATTTCTTTTTCTCCACTATTATACTGAAATTATATAAAAATCATTAAAATTTGAAAAATATTTTTATATTTTTAAGCCACAGTAAAACTTACTTTGATGAATAGATCAAATCCAATTCTTTCAGTATTGAATGTATTGTGGATTTTTTCTCGTACATTAAGATCATCAAGTTCTTTAACAGGAAATTTGATCTTTACAATCCCTGTGTTTTGTTCTTTCAGTTCTTGTTCAATTTTATCATGAATCTTTTAAAAAAAAAAGACCATTAGCCAAAACTATTCCGTTTTCATTGAGTAATGATATTTTTGATCGGTAATTTTGGTATAATATTATAAAAATATCTGAATATGAAAAGATTCTTTAGATTCTATTTTAGCAATAGTTAACATATTAGGAAAGTGTGTTATAATGTTTTTCAGAATCCAAAGAACAAGATAATGATAACCAAAATAAGCACTTAAGGCAATCAAGAAATAAACAGGACAGAGCTGAAAAGGCTTAGATTATGGTTATTTATCATTATTGTTATGAAGAATTCATCTAGAAAATGCATACCACAATTCCAACAGTGATCACAAAATAATTACTGGAAGACTTGCTACAATAATTATGAATTTATAAATATTAGACATCAAAAACGATTTTCAGATTTTAGGTAGCATTCTCACAAAAATATGTAAATCTAGCTTAATAGTAAAACCTAACTTCAATCTAATAGCAAAATTTTTTTTAGTAAAATTTTTTGGTAATGCTAGATCAGTTTTCATTTAATGGCGGCCATGATTTCAGAAGTAATTTTGGTCTAAATTTTTGATTATTACCATTGACCAATCAAAATCGTGAATTTTTATATATGGCAAATTCGATATTAATCAGTTCAGATTATTTGTATAAAATTTTTAATAGTAGATTAAATGATTAACACATCCAAATTTTTTAAAAAAATCTGATTTAAAGACTTATTTAACAATAAAAAAGTTGCTGGTTAATTTCTAGATATTATTTTACAAATTTTTTAGTATTTGAAAATCTTCTTATAAAATTTCAAGGGTGATTAAAAATAAAACCAAAAAGAATTTTGATTACAAAGTTAGACAATTTTTATAAGTAATATATATTGTTTACCAAAAAAAGTAATAATAAATATTTAATTATAACTAATTTTGATTTTAGTTAGTTTTTAAAATATAATAATTATAATGTTAAATACTACTAGAAAAATGTTAAATGGTATACTAGTGCACCCCCTTGTAGATATCTAATAAGTGTAATATTAGTATTAATATAAGAATTAAAGTTAAAACAGGTATTATCTTATTAGTAAAATTGTATAGTGCAGAACATCTTAAACCAGCATCTTTTTTTAAAAGTAGCCAAATTTAAGACAAAATATTAAATTTTAATTGGTTATTTTCTTAAAAATTTATTATATTTTTAAAAAAAAATTATTATGTTTTATATATAGATTTAATCATTTTGTATAGATGTGTTGTAACGTATCCCATAAGATCAGATATAACATAAAATCAAAACAATGGTTTGTTACGTGATTAGGGTTAGCATTAGGTAAGGTTAGGGTAGACATAAAAAATAGACTTATAGTAAAATCTTGCAAGGAATTTTTTTTGTTAGAACCCAAAAGATAGTTGCATGTACGAAATTTTGCATTATAAGTGTTTTTTAAAAAATGAACGCTTTGTTTTGAATTTTTCTGATCGTGTAATATTACATCTGATCTTACATTTTAATTGGTTGATCAGGGGTGCGTTACAATGCATATACGCTAAATTACATAACTCTTTATATATATATATATTTTTTTTTTAGATAATACTGCCTTTATTATTTTTAAAAGTATCAAAAAATCATATTTCTTGGCTAGTGATACTAATATAATTTTTGTGTACTATATTTTATTTTAATAAAAACTTACTTGACTAAAAGGCCCAGGTGTGATCCATCAAAGTAGCCATTTCACTTTATATCAGATCCTCAACTTTCTGAGAATTTGATACCTCTGATTCTTAGCTAAAGCTAATATTTTATATTAAGTAGCAAAAACAAAAAAATACTAAAAGAAAAACAAAACAAAGATATAGAGATCTATAGTAAAAAAATATAAACAAGAAATAAAAAAGGTAAGGAAGTAGTAAAAAAAATATATAAAAGAAAATTGTATAATCTAATATCATAGTTATAAACCTGTAAAAGGCTTGTAAAAATTACATACTATTAAATAAACTAGTTTTTACTCTAAATTTATTTACTTAGTATATTAAAGTAAAAAAACTTTGTAGAAAAACTTTATTGACTAGACTTGTAGAAAGGTTAGATACTATTTTAGATCATTGTTTGTACAAATATTCTGTATTTGAAGCATATGTATATTATTGTATATGTTTGTTGTTATCTATCTAATTTGGAAAATAAATAATGCAAACTGTTTTGATTTACATAATATCGATTTTTTGGAGGGAATAAATTAAAAGAAGTACTAGAAATTAGCTGATTTTTTAGGAGAGAAAGGATAAAAAAAATTATCAGATATATAGTTTTAGCCAATTAAAATTTTTTATTTAAAATTAGGTAGGAGGAGGGGAGTAGCCTTTTAATAAAAAAATATTAGCTAATAAATGACTTTTCTTTAAGACATCTATTTTTTACAAAAATTTTTTTGAAAAAAAAAATGGTGGGCCAATAGTAAAGTATGAGTTTCTTCAGTAAGTTTTATAGTTGTATATATATTTTTATAGATTTTTACTATTTTAGAGAACTTATTTCTAGAATAAATCTTTTGGTTTAGATGCCAAATATCTTAAAAAATCTACTAATACAAGAAAGTTTGATTCTAAGAAAAACTACCTTAGTTATATTTGCTTCTCAGTATTTCATATCTTTTAAATTTCATTGATAACAATCTACTTCAAATAGACTTGTTCTCAGAATAGCTCTTCTGATTTGGATACCAAATATCTTAAAGAGTTCACTAAAAAATACAAGGGTTTAACCTCAATAAAAACCATATATTTAATGTCTACTTCTTAGTAGTTTACATTTTCTAGGCTTTGTTGACAATAGTTTACTCGAGTTAAAACTAAGAATAATATCTGTTTTAGAAGTTTTTATATTGTTTTTCTGTAATTTAGTTTTAGTTTTTTTTTCAATATTAAGGTAACTTCTTGGCTATCTCTTTTTATTCAATTATTAGTTAACTTTACTATACGCTAAGCTCTTATTAGAGCCTGTACAGTATATATATTTGGAGAATATATACTAGCCATATATACAACTTTGATTGTTTATTTAAGTAGTTCATTTATTACTAAGTTTTATACTAAATACCATACTTATAATCCAACTAGAGGGTTATCTATTTAAACTTTGTCATCTATGAAGTTAACCTTTATAACCAAGCAAGAATCCAGTGCGAACCCTTATTTTTAGACATTTGGCTTAGGATTTAAAGCAGGCTTTAACCATTTTAGAAAGCCCTTTATCCTTAAGGTAAACCTGCTAGAGCTTTTCATATCTACAATCCAGCTAACCTAGATTTCAGTAACTTACACCAAGTCTAAGAACAAGTATTTGCGAGCTAAGCCATTACTATTACCTACTTTTGCACTTATAAAGTTTATTCAAACCCCAGTACCCATTTTACAGACTATTACAAATACTTTTCAAATTCTAAACTACCAATTCAGATAGCCTAAGAGGGACTTTTTCCAAAAGTTACTGGTTTTTTGATAATCACAAATTAAGCAAATTCTTTTTCTCTAGTTCTGGTAGCCTGGTTGGTGAAAGTACTTCCTTAAATACTTTGTCTATTCAGTTTTTCTAGTTTGATCTGACTATTTTAATCTACCAATTCAGATAGCCCAGGAGAGACTTTTGTCTGTAGGTTACCAGTCTCTGATAATTGCAATTATATAGATCTTTTTCCTTTACTCTGAAACCTGGTTGGTGAGATGCTTTTGCTATATATCTCAGTCTTATTTAGTTTTTTAATTTTTTCTAGTAATAATTCTTTATATAGTACTGTTAAAGGTTTGTGCTACCTCTCCACTTGGATCTTGCCAAACAGGTATCTCTCTGATTTTTTAGTTTTATACAGATAATAATCTTCTCAGATAACTGGTACAATCTTGGTTACAGATTCTAAATCTGACTGATTGATGAGAAACAGTAACTATTTCACAACAGAATATTCGAATTTTGTTGACAGTAGGATTCGAACTCTGGATATGCTGCTTGAGGATGTGACAACTTTATCACTTCACTATATCATCACATTCTTAGTTTAGTTTTAATTGTTGTTAACTATATTATATTTTTATATATAAGTGGCTAAATTTATATTTTATTGGTAACTTTAAAAAGTATTAGCATTATTAAAATTTATTAAATTAAAAAATAAATTCTATAACTTTGTTTTGTATGTTTTTTGGTATATTTTTATAAAAAATTTTTTTAGCTATATTTTTTATTTTATAAAGAATTTTAAAAAATTATTAGTTTTTATTTGCTGGTTTAAAGTATTCTGTACTATATAAAAAATATTTTTATTAATTACATAGCAAAAATTATTCTAGTAAAATTTTGCATTATAAGCAAATAATTAAAATATATTATTATTTATATTAGAGTTAAAATTAAAATTAGAGTTTTGGTTAGGTTAGGTTTAAAATTGTATAATAAATATTTTTATTAGTTATATAACAGAAGTTATTTTAATAAAATTTTAAGATACAAGAGATGTACCAAATATATGATACATTATATAACAATATTC
Organism: Racocetra persica; assembly: GCA_910592285.1. Lineage (NCBI taxonomy): Eukaryota > Fungi > Glomeromycota > Glomeromycetes > Diversisporales > Gigasporaceae > Racocetra > Racocetra persica. Next base: position 2,009 of record CAJVQC010000355.1, on the reverse strand, counting down.
TACTACTAATATATTTTAATAAACTTAAATAATATATACTATACAATATTAAATTTATATAAATTTAAATAATTTACTAAAAATATATTTATAATAAAGATATATATATATTATGTTTATATATTATATTTAAGACAAACTCTTTTTGATAATCCTCTAAACAATGTAACAAAAAACTGAACTACAGAAAAATGATATAGGAAGTCTCAAGATATATACTATTTGCAGTCTTATTTTTGAGTAAACAGTTGTCAACAAAGCCTAAAGATGTGAAATACTGAAAAGCAGATGTAACTTGGATAGTTTTTTTGAGATCAAGCTTCTTGTATGGTGAACTCCTCAAGATATTTGGTATCTAAACCAGAAGGTTTATTCTGAAAACTGAACTTATCTCTAAACAGGTTGCTGTTGATGAAATTTGAAAGACGTAAAATACTGAGAAGCAGATATAACTTAAGTAGTTTTTCTTAAGATCAAACTTTCTTCTTAGTAGACTTTCCAAGATATTTGGTATCTAAACTAGAAGGTTTATTCTAGAAGCAAGTAGTGAAATGGCTCTTGCTATGATAATATAATCTTGTAGAACAAACTATATGACTGTAAAACTTATAGAAGAATCTCACATACCTTTGTTGGCTCTCTACTTTTTTTTCAAGAAAAATTTTGTAAAAAGTGATCAATTCAGCTTATCTTCTTCAAAGATCAATGTATTGTTTACTTTTCAAATCAGACAATATTGTTTATATTTTTATCTGTCACAACAAATATGTAGATATATATAGAATATAAATATGTGAATTACATATCTTGAATATAGCAACTCAGAAAAACAATATTACAAGCTTAACAGTACAATTTTCTAACCTCTCTACAGTGCCAATGTTAAAAAAGCTTTTCCTTTTTTTTATTTTTTTTTTAGGTTTTAAGTTTAAATATACTACGTATATAAATTAGTGTAGAAAATAAGTTTAGATAGTAGTATATAATTTTTAAAAAACCTAACACAGACTTATAATTGTGACCATCCAATATGGATAAAAAATCTCATATTTAGTTTAGTTTTTTCTCGTCTTACTTTACTCTCTTCTTTTCTTTTATTTGTTTCTTTTTACGTATTCTCTATATCTCTATTTTGCTTTATAAAAATTTTCTTTTATTTTTACTTTCCTATAAGAAAATATCATCAGATTAGTAATATTCTATTGCAGAACAGTAGTTGGATGAGCCCTCAGGGGATATTATCTTAATTGATCAAATACTCCTAGTGTAGTATAGTCATCTGTAGATATGTATAGATAATTAGTTAGATTACACAAGATAACCGAAAGGTGTCAGACCTGTAGTTTTAATATTAAAACTCTCTCTACAAAGATTGACTTGATTAAATAAAGATACTAGTACAATCTACCAAAGTGAAGCAAAAAAAAAATTTATATATTATATCTATATATAAATTATAATTTGTTTTGTAACAATTAAAATAAACTAAGATTTTGTTATTTAGTTAGAATTAGAGTTAGAGTACAATATAAAAGGATATTTGTTTTTTAATTTATAGAGTAGACAAATTTGTCTGCTTATATTTTTAAAATTTTAAAATTTTTAATAAAATTTTAAATATTAATTTTAACAATATACTTTTTAAGCAAAATATATTTTTAAAATCTATTTTATTAACTTTGCTAAGAAAATTTTTTAAATTTATTAAAAAGCTTTTAATTATCACAGTTTCTAAAATAGTTGAAAATAACAAATAAATATTTTTTTGGTGAATACATAAATATATATAAATATATATGAACACATATGAATACATATGAACACATATAAATATATATGAATATACAATTGAAAGATCAATTTCTGATTTAAGTAATTGTTGACCAAATAATAGTCATGTACACTGGTCGAAATTTTTTAATATAAAAAGCTGATATTTGGAAGATAGCTAGGTGAAACATCTAAAAACAAACATTCGAATATCATATAGATGATATAAATATAAATAA
>CAJVQC010000354.1:0-13593 GCA_910592285.1 Racocetra persica | reverse complement strand
CAATTCTATGCGAGAAAAAAGAATTTCCACCACATACACCTTTACGAGTATACAAAGTAAGGCTATTTATATTATTGTATTTGGGTGTGAATTCATTCTTGTTTACGACACTTTTGTTAAAAAAAAATAGGAAACAAGAACAAGCATGGTTGCAGTAACAAATAATCTACAAGATGGTGATATAATTTGTTTTCAAAAGGAATTCATAGAAATGTGAATTAATTATTAATCTAGTCTTGCTTATTGGTTTATTAATTCATTATTGCTTAAGAAAATATTTTCTTTTAGAAATCGGACAGGTAGTGCTTGTGATATTCCTACATTCTATAAGTCATTATCCACGCGTATCATCGTTCAATTCTCGCCAAAATTTAAAGATGAAAAACAAAAATCCGAATTTAAGTTAGCCCTAGACAAGGATTATTCCTATGATGTTGTATGTTTAAATAATTTTACGATTTTATAAGATAATTATCACAGTAATTATTTAAAATAACGTACTTCCTCATATATAGGTTGCTAGCCACGTTGCTGCATATTTAAATACAGATCCTTTGAAATTACGTTTTACGTCAGCACATATAACATTCGGCACACCTAGAACTATCATCCAAAGAAAAACTTATCTAAAATTAAAGTCGATGCTTCCAGCAAGATATCAATCTCTACCTACCACGGCGAATCTTATATATTATGAGATATTGGATTTTAGCATTGTCGAATTAGAAAATATGATGCACTTTAAAGTGTACTGGCTAGGAACGACTTTAAAGGAATTGGTAAATATTTTAATTAATGTATTAACTAGCTAATTTAATTAATTAATTAATTATTTATTTATTTATTTATTTAAAGGAAGCGATTAATATTCTTCTTCCAAAGAATGTTATAGTTGATGATTTTTTAGAAGACATTTTACGAAAACTTTCACTGCCAGGACCCACCAATAGAATTAGATTATTGGAAATTACGAATTGCAAGGTTTTAAAAGAATATAATGGTAAATGTCTAATAGATAGAATACCGGCACATGCGACATTATATGCAGAGGTTGGTTTTTTTTCATATTTTTTATAGCTTTTGGATCCTTTTATTCCCTTTTTAAGATAAATTACTTTGCATTTAGGAAATATCTCAAGAGGAAATTGAGAAAAATCTTAATGATAAAGTTGTCCAAGTATATCATTTCACCAAGAATCCTACATACACACACGGAATCCCAATCAAATTTGTTATTAAAGCTGTTAGTGTCTCCAATTATATATGCGTTTTTCATGTAATTTACATTATATTCTGAATTTTTTTTATATTTGTATAAATAGGGTGAGCTTTTTTCAGCGACCAAGTTGCGCCTTCAAGCACGTTTAGGAATGAATGAAAATGATTTTGCAGACATAAAATTTGCGATAGTACACGAAGTGGCATATACAAAACCTAGATATATAGTTCATGATAGTACGTATATTCATATCTTAATTTTACTCTAAAATTATTATTCATTAAGATGATTAGAATTATTAATATAAATTTACGAATATAATAGACGTTATACTATCAAACCAAAATTGGACGCCCAATACATATTTAGGTCTTGATTATGTGAGCAAAACAGAATGTGTAGGATTAGTGGGTGATAATAAAACCTCAATATATATAAATGAATAACTTTATTGTTGTAAAATTCATTCTGCTTATTATTGATGCAACAATAAATTTTATTAAATGCGATAAATGCCTTGGCAATTGTTTCCAATTAAATTTTTAATAAGCCATTAAACATTCATGAATGTTTACAATTACACAATAATTCTTATTTATTTATTTGTGTTAGCATAGTAGTACAGTACTGTAGTAGGTATAAGAGCTAGGGTCAGAATTAGGCTAAAGGTTAGGCTGATATTTTAATTCTGGTTATGCATTGACATCTGACGCAAGTGTTAATCTGAGGCACAACAAATATTATAATTTTACTCGTGTTATTGTTAATAGTGAATACAAAGACCATCTGCTAATAAATGCATTTAAAATAAAAACTATTCATGTTCATAAAGATTTACCATTGCTAATACTATATAGTTAGTTGATATTCCTGATCATAGTAGGGTATCGGATAATTCCCTATTCATTCACGTTAACTTGATTAGCATATACAGTATTAACTAATGTATTTAAGTCATTCGAATTTATTTCTCGCCTTACTCATCAATTTTCATATCAATTCAGGTAAAACTCACGTTTGTTCACTATAATGAAATCAAATTAAAGTGAGACCTAAGGACCTTTGTTTTTTTTGTCTTTGTTAATAATCCTAACTCTAGATTTTAAAAAAATTCACCACCAACATTTTCATTGAGACGTAAAGTTCTAATAGTAAATTTCATTTTAGTTCCCCGATACTATTTAAGATCACGGGATTATTATAATTTGTCGCTTTTTTTTTAATGAGCTAATCAAGTTTATAGGCACATGTTATTTTGAGAACATTAACCAAATTCAAATTAACAAAGTTTTATTTTTGCATAAGGTTTTATAAGGAATTTTACTACGTATCAGGTATGTACGTACGTACCTACATAATTTACTAGTTACGTATTTCCAAAACCTGATCTAAACATTAACGTTTAACCCTAAACCATAAAAGAATAATTTTTCCAGTTACACGAGTATGAAATTCTGCGGGCGATCCTGTGTAAAAATAAGCATTGAGAAAATTTTCCAATAAAAATTCCGTTCAATGATTGTCAGTAATAAGATCGACTTGTCCGTGCATAAAAAAAAAACCATCTACCGTACTCTTATTTTTGTTCGATTTTTAGAAGACACATTCTATTAAAAACTTAATAAACCATTATATAAATAAGCTGAAAATTTCTTTTATAATGATAATCTTACCAAATGAATGTCTTTTCGAAATATTCACCTACCTTAAGAGTTGGAATTTATTTTCATGCCTTCTTGTTAACCGTCAATGGTGCAGAATTGGTGTACGATTATTGTGGAGAGAAGTGAACTTGTTTAGAAGTAAAAAACTTGTAAGAACATGCTTATTAATGTTAAGCACAGAAGAGCAAACATTATTACAAAACTTAATGCCATTCAAGTGCAACCTAACCTTTCCAAATAATTCAAAAACATTATTTGATTATACTGCTTATACAATGGTTATTAAGGTTGATTCAGATAACGGAATTATGAAATGGTTTGAACATAATTCCAAATCTTTTAATTATTATTTACAGTTAAATGCTGCTAAAAAAATTCGATATTTCTTAACAAAAATGTTTCTACGAACAAGTAAGAAACTTAAAGATTTAAGTATTCATTGTGAAATAGTAAGTTTATTGTTATCCAAAATTTTTGAAGAATGCACTTTGACTTCCTTAACACTTTCACATAACGAACTGGGTACCGAAGGAGGAAAAGTACTCGCAGAAGCCCTTCATAATAATACCACTTTAACCCACCTATATATTTGGGGTAACAAGCTTGATTCCGAAGTGGGAAAAGCAATAGCAGCAGCTATTTGTGTGAACACTACTCTTATCTATTTAAATATTATGGATAATCAACTTTTTTCGGAAGGTGGAAAAGCACTAGCAGAGGCTCTTTATCAAAACAGAATTTTAACCTCTTTGAATATTAGTGAAAATCATCTTGGTTCCGAAGTAGGAAAAGTATTCGCAGAGGTCCTTTGTAAGAACACTACCTTAACTTACTTGAATCTTAGTAAAAATCGACTTGGCACTGAAGGGGGGAAAGTACTAGCAGAGGCGCTTCATATAAACACCACTTTAATCTCACTTAATCTCGGTGACAATCAACTTGATTCTGAAGTAGGAAAAGAATTATCTAAGGCTCTTTATAAGAATACTACTCTAACATCTTTAGAGCTTTGTAAAAATGATATTGATAACACTATCTTGGATACAATTAATAATTTGCTTAGAAAAAATAGAGAAGATTTTTGAATTCGAAAATCATGTTTATATTGCAATGTAGTTAAATTTGATTGTTATAATTATGATTCATATATTGGATATATTATAGATATTCGAAGTAAATGTATATGTACAAATTATGAATATATTTAGTATAGTATGCCAAACATTTTATTCTGGCTAATTAATAAAATTGTTTTAGTTCGATAAAATTTTTATTAATTAATTTGATTTTGAATTAAATATTACACTGTACTAGAAAAAAATTCGCTTTCTAAATCCAGAATTTAGAGAATTCATCTCCAGTGCTACCAATAAAGTGTAGTGTGAAAATATAAGCGACTGTAAAATTTTTTTAAAAAAACGCTCCTAACTCAGAATTTTGTCCAGAAAACCGCTCTCTTCATATTAATAGAAAAGATTTCTTGTGAAATTTTTGGTTTAGGAAATCTTTTTAATCGTTATTTTGCCCAAGTGTTCTGCACGGATCGGATAGGATGTATATTTTAAATATCCGTATCCAATCTGAAATCCAAGTTTTGGATCCGAAACCGTGCCAAATAGATTCGGACTCGACCCGGATACGTTTCTTTCCCTCTCTCACGTACATTCAGTTAGAGCTCATACCGACCCGAATACATAGAAGATTCTTTACTGCGCTCACAATTCAAATATGAAAAGAAAGTATCTTGATATGCATAATCATGAAGGTGACTGGATCATGAAAGTTCAAGATCCTGAAAAGTCAATATCTCGATATTTCAAAATTCTAAATAATCAAAATCTCGACAGTTTAAGATCAGGAGTCAACATTTCGACGATTTATTATGGAATGTAGAAAAAGTATCAACCCTAAACTTTCTATAATAATATTGTATTATGAAAATTTCAATTTATCAAAAACAATACTAAAATACAATGATATGTAATTTCTTTATTATTTGTCTTTTTCTTAGTCCAACACCTTTTGTTCACAATGATGTGTTTGTTCTTATATAATTACCATGATATATCATTCGGTCAGTTATAGAAAATACAGAATCAAATTCTTCAATTTTGAATATTATTCTACCAAATAGAATTCAATCGTACATTCAACCCAGTGGGCTGTAAGTTGAAATCCTTTCTTGGAATCGTCAATATCTTTACCTATACTTGTCCATCCTTAAATTGTTATGTTAGATCTATGTTTGGCATTATACTTCGCTCGTGTTATCTTCATTGTGACATGTATATTTTTCATATTTCGATTTTCTTTAAATCCTCTATTAGATTATATTTTCATATTAGTTATTCTTTGACTCTTGAATTTGAATGTGAACAAAATAATAAATATTTATATAAGTCTGAATGCCTTATTTGAGTACTTACGATCTCAATTAAATAGTAAATACTGTATTCAATAATTGAATATCTTATTTTGAATGTTCCTTATACGTAGTTATAATATAAAAATAAAGCTAGATAGTAAACCTTCGTGGACTTGATCAACTTATTTTGAATATCTATAATATTAAATGCTCTTATACTTACGCACTATATACTAACGTGAATTAAATAATAAATGTTCATGGATTTAACTTCCCTATACTGTACTCACACATTAAATTAATAAAATAATATTGAGTAATATAGTTTGAATAAAAATATTAGAAACTAATCCCAATAAAATGTTGTTATACTTACATCCTAAATAGTTCATAAGAATTTTTAGAATATGGAATCATGAAAAATTAATAAATTACTTTTTTAAAATCTAAACTTTAAGTTCATCATTAGTTTTCATATGAATTCCGTATTTGTAACAAGTGGCGATTTTAAAAATTCAAATAGTATACGTATAAATGCTTTATACTTAATTATTTCAACCTCAATTCTTAAATAATACAAATTTGATGTTATATGCTCTATCAAATCTGCAGACATTGTAACATATTGTCTTGGCACTTATTAAATATTCTTTCCAAAATTAAGCCTTTCTCGGTTTTACACAAATAATTATTAACCTACAAATCTATGGAGAAATATTAGCGTGAAGGGATTTGCAAAATTCATTATTACGTAATTTAAATCCATTATTAATTTAAATCCTTCAAGTTGACGTAAATCAACAGATCGCAAAGCTGGCTAAGCAAGGACATGCCTGCTAACTTCCAAAATCAGACAACCAGTCGAGACCGGTTCAGCGGTCATCAGGATGAAGCGGGAATAAACCAAGATCGCATAAGATAACACATGCGCAGATAAGAATCATTAAATAAATTGCTCTATTTGGAATTATTAATAGTTACTAACGGTAATACGTATTATATCAGGATACAATAGAACCCGTACACGGTCATATAATTTGCAATTGCGAAAGCAAGTTCGTACCTGGACCCACCCGCCCAAGGGAGTCCTGCCATTTTGGCGTTCCTTTAGTAATTGCTATTTCCAGGAGCATAACCAATCTCAGCTTGTGCATCAATCGCACCGATGCTGCATATTATCAATAAAATTCGATTAATAAAGTTCAATGTCTTGTTCTAGCGGTCAAATGATTTTCAATTATTAATTTAACACAGCGAACCGATAAAATTGTGAAACATTGATTTGCCAAATTTGGATTCCTTAAAGCGAGGAAGATTATGTAATAATCACCCAATCAAATTGTTAAAATTTGATAAACCCAGATCAGCACGACGAAGCAAAACAATCAATAAAAAAAGAAAATACGAAAAATACCGAAAACAATAGTCCAGACTAATGATGCCTGACGAAACTATTTGGCGCTGACGAAATGGTTTCGTCAATGGTTTCGTCTGACGAAACTTGACGATATGACGTAACTACTGACGATTGACGTAACTACTGACGATTGACGTAACTACTGACGATTGACGAAACTCTTGACGAAATTAATTTGACCAATAAAATATAAAAATGCGGGGACCATCTTTCAGCAAGCTCCTTTATTACGTCCTCTTGATATTCTGAATCATAAAATTTTCAAAATTACTGTTATTTCATCAAAAGTTTCGTCGGTCCTTTCTTCGTCGTGCTGATCTGGGTTTATCAAATTTTAACAATTTGATTGGGTGATTATTACATAATCTTCCTCGCTTTAAGGAATCCAAATTTGGCAAATCAATGTTTCACAATTTTATCGGTTCGCTGTGTTAAATTAATAATTGAAAATCATTTGACCGCTAGAACAAGACATTGAACTTTATTAATCGAATTTTATTGATAATATGCAGCATCGGTGCGATTGATGCACAAGCTGAGATTGGTTATGCTCCTGGAAATAGCAATTACTAAAGGAACGCCAAAATGGCAGGACTCCCTTGGGCGGGTGGGTCCAGGTACGAACTTGCTTTCGCAATTGCAAATTATATGACCGTGTACGGGTTCTATTGTATCCTGATATAATACGTATTACCGTTAGTAACTATTAATAATTCCAAATAGAGCAATTTATTTAATGATTCTTATCTGCGCATGTGTTATCTTATGCGATCTTGGTTTATTCCCGCTTCATCCTGATGACCGCTGAACCGGTCTCGACTGGTTGTCTGATTTTGGAAGTTAGCAGGCATGTCCTTGCTTAGCCAGCTTTGCGATCTGTTGATTTACGTCAACTTGAAGGATTTAAATTAATAATGGATTTAAATTACGTAATAATGAATTTTGCAAATCCCTTCACGCTAATATTTCTCCATAGATTTGTAGGTTAATAATTATTTGTGTAAAACCGAGAAAGGCTTAATTTTGGAAAGAATATTTAATAAGTGCCAAGACAATATGTTACAATGTCTGCAGATTTGATAGAGCATATAACATCAAATTTGTATTATTTAAGAATTGAGGTTGAAATAATTAAGTATAAAGCATTTATACGTATACTATTTGAATTTTTAAAATCGCCACTTGTTACAAATACGGAATTCATATGAAAACTAATGATGAACTTAAAGTTTAGATTTTAAAAAAGTAATTTATTAATTTTTCATGATTCCATATTCTAAAAATTCTTATGAACTATTTAGGATGTAAGTATAACAACATTTTATTGGGATTAGTTTCTAATATTTTTATTCAAACTATATTACTCAATATTATTTTATTAATTTAATGTGTGAGTACAGTATAGGGAAGTTAAATCCATGAACATTTATTATTTAATTCACGTTAGTATATAGTGCGTAAGTATAAGAGCATTTAATATTATAGATATTCAAAATAAGTTGATCAAGTCCACGAAGGTTTACTATCTAGCTTTATTTTTATATTATAACTACGTATAAGGAACATTCAAAATAAGATATTCAATTATTGAATACAGTATTTACTATTTAATTGAGATCGTAAGTACTCAAATAAGGCATTCAGACTTATATAAATATTTATTATTTTGTTCACATTCAAATTCAAGAGTCAAAGAATAACTAATATGAAAATATAATCTAATAGAGGATTTAAAGAAAATCGAAATATGAAAAATATACATGTCACAATGAAGATAACACGAGCGAAGTATAATGCCAAACATAGATCTAACATAACAATTTAAGGATGGACAAGTATAGGTAAAGATATTGACGATTCCAAGAAAGGATTTCAACTTACAGCCCACTGGGTTGAATGTACGATTGAATTCTATTTGGTAGAATAATATTCAAAATTGAAGAATTTGATTCTGTATTTTCTATAACTGACCGAATGATATATCATGGTAATTATATAAGAACAAACACATCATTGTGAACAAAAGGTGTTGGACTAAGAAAAAGACAAATAATAAAGAAATTACATATCATTGTATTTTAGTATTGTTTTTGATAAATTGAAATTTTCATAATACAATATTATTATAGAAAGTTTAGGGTTGATACTTTTTCTACATTCCATAATAAATCGTCGAAATGTTGACTCCTGATCTTAAACTGTCGAGATTTTGATTATTTAGAATTTTGAAATATCGAGATATTGACTTTTCAGGATCTTGAACTTTCATGATCCAGTCACCTTCATGATTATGCATATCAAGATACTTTCTTTTCATATTTGAATTGTGAGCGCAGTAAAGAATCTTCTATGTATTCGGGTCGGTATGAGCTCTAACTGAATGTACGTGAGAGAGGGAAAGAAACGTATCCGGGTCGAGTCCGAATCTATTTGGCACGGTTTCGGATCCAAAACTTGGATTTCAGATTGGATACGGATATTTAAAATATACATCCTATCCGATCCGTGCAGAACACTTGGGCAAAATAACGATTAAAAAGATTTCCTAAACCAAAAATTTCACAAGAAATCTTTTCTATTAATATGAAGAGAGCGGTTTTCTGGACAAAATTCTGAGTTAGGAGCGTTTTTTTAAAAAAATTTTACAGTCGCTTATATTTTCACACTACACTTTATTGGTAGCACTGGAGATGAATTCTCTAAATTCTGGATTTAGAAAGCGAATTTTTTTCTAGTACAGTGTAATATTTAATTCAAAATCAAATTAATTAATAAAAATTTTATCGAACTAAAACAATTTTATTAATTAGCCAGAATAAAATGTTTGGCATACTATACTAAATATATTCATAATTTGTACATATACATTTACTTCGAATATCTATAATATATCCAATATATGAATCATAATTATAACAATCAAATTTAACTACATTGCAATATAAACATGATTTTCGAATTCAAAAATCTTCTCTATTTTTTCTAAGCAAATTATTAATTGTATCCAAGATAGTGTTATCAATATCATTTTTACAAAGCTCTAAAGATGTTAGAGTAGTATTCTTATAAAGAGCCTTAGATAATTCTTTTCCTACTTCAGAATCAAGTTGATTGTCACCGAGATTAAGTGAGATTAAAGTGGTGTTTATATGAAGCGCCTCTGCTAGTACTTTCCCCCCTTCAGTGCCAAGTCGATTTTTACTAAGATTCAAGTAAGTTAAGGTAGTGTTCTTACAAAGGACCTCTGCGAATACTTTTCCTACTTCGGAACCAAGATGATTTTCACTAATATTCAAAGAGGTTAAAATTCTGTTTTGATAAAGAGCCTCTGCTAGTGCTTTTCCACCTTCCGAAAAAAGTTGATTATCCATAATATTTAAATAGATAAGAGTAGTGTTCACACAAATAGCTGCTGCTATTGCTTTTCCCACTTCGGAATCAAGCTTGTTACCCCAAATATATAGGTGGGTTAAAGTGGTATTATTATGAAGGGCTTCTGCGAGTACTTTTCCTCCTTCGGTACCCAGTTCGTTATGTGAAAGTGTTAAGGAAGTCAAAGTGCATTCTTCAAAAATTTTGGATAACAATAAACTTACTATTTCACAATGAATACTTAAATCTTTAAGTTTCTTACTTGTTCGTAGAAACATTTTTGTTAAGAAATATCGAATTTTTTTAGCAGCATTTAACTGTAAATAATAATTAAAAGATTTGGAATTATGTTCAAACCATTTCATAATTCCGTTATCTGAATCAACCTTAATAACCATTGTATAAGCAGTATAATCAAATAATGTTTTTGAATTATTTGGAAAGGTTAGGTTGCACTTGAATGGCATTAAGTTTTGTAATAATGTTTGCTCTTCTGTGCTTAACATTAATAAGCATGTTCTTACAAGTTTTTTACTTCTAAACAAGTTCACTTCTCTCCACAATAATCGTACACCAATTCTGCACCATTGACGGTTAACAAGAAGGCATGAAAATAAATTCCAACTCTTAAGGTAGGTGAATATTTCGAAAAGACATTCATTTGGTAAGATTATCATTATAAAAGAAATTTTCAGCTTATTTATATAATGGTTTATTAAGTTTTTAATAGAATGTGTCTTCTAAAAATCGAACAAAAATAAGAGTACGGTAGATGGTTTTTTTTTTATGCACGGACAAGTCGATCTTATTACTGACAATCATTGAACGGAATTTTTATTGGAAAATTTTCTCAATGCTTATTTTTACACAGGATCGCCCGCAGAATTTCATACTCGTGTAACTGGAAAAATTATTCTTTTATGGTTTAGGGTTAAACGTTAATGTTTAGATCAGGTTTTGGAAATACGTAACTAGTAAATTATGTAGGTACGTACGTACATACCTGATACGTAGTAAAATTCCTTATAAAACCTTATGCAAAAATAAAACTTTGTTAATTTGAATTTGGTTAATGTTCTCAAAATAACATGTGCCTATAAACTTGATTAGCTCATTAAAAAAAAAGCGACAAATTATAATAATCCCGTGATCTTAAATAGTATCGGGGAACTAAAATGAAATTTACTATTAGAACTTTACGTCTCAATGAAAATGTTGGTGGTGAATTTTTTTAAAATCTAGAGTTAGGATTATTAACAAAGACAAAAAAAACAAAGGTCCTTAGGTCTCACTTTAATTTGATTTCATTATAGTGAACAAACGTGAGTTTTACCTGAATTGATATGAAAATTGATGAGTAAGGCGAGAAATAAATTCGAATGACTTAAATACATTAGTTAATACTGTATATGCTAATCAAGTTAACGTGAATGAATAGGGAATTATCCGATACCCTACTATGATCAGGAATATCAACTAACTATATAGTATTAGCAATGGTAAATCTTTATGAACATGAATAGTTTTTATTTTAAATGCATTTATTAGCAGATGGTCTTTGTATTCACTATTAACAATAACACGAGTAAAATTATAATATTTGTTGTGCCTCAGATTAACACTTGCGTCAGATGTCAATGCATAACCAGAATTAAAATATCAGCCTAACCTTTAGCCTAATTCTGACCCTAGCTCTTATACCTACTACAGTACTGTACTACTATGCTAACACAAATAAATAAATAAGAATTATTGTGTAATTGTAAACATTCATGAATGTTTAATGGCTTATTAAAAATTTAATTGGAAACAATTGCCAAGGCATTTATCGCATTTAATAAAATTTATTGTTGCATCAATAATAAGCAGAATGAATTTTACAACAATAAAGTTATTCATTTATATATATTGAGGTTTTATTATCACCCACTAATCCTACACATTCTGTTTTGCTCACATAATCAAGACCTAAATATGTATTGGGCGTCCAATTTTGGTTTGATAGTATAACGTCTATTATATTCGTAAATTTATATTAATAATTCTAATCATCTTAATGAATAATAATTTTAGAGTAAAATTAAGATATGAATATACGTACTATCATGAACTATATATCTAGGTTTTGTATATGCCACTTCGTGTACTATCGCAAATTTTATGTCTGCAAAATCATTTTCATTCATTCCTAAACGTGCTTGAAGGCGCAACTTGGTCGCTGAAAAAAGCTCACCCTATTTATACAAATATAAAAAAAATTCAGAATATAATGTAAATTACATGAAAAACGCATATATAATTGGAGACACTAACAGCTTTAATAACAAATTTGATTGGGATTCCGTGTGTGTATGTAGGATTCTTGGTGAAATGATATACTTGGACAACTTTATCATTAAGATTTTTCTCAATTTCCTCTTGAGATATTTCCTAAATGCAAAGTAATTTATCTTAAAAAGGGAATAAAAGGATCCAAAAGCTATAAAAAATATGAAAAAAAACCAACCTCTGCATATAATGTCGCATGTGCCGGTATTCTATCTATTAGACATTTACCATTATATTCTTTTAAAACCTTGCAATTCGTAATTTCCAATAATCTAATTCTATTGGTGGGTCCTGGCAGTGAAAGTTTTCGTAAAATGTCTTCTAAAAAATCATCAACTATAACATTCTTTGGAAGAAGAATATTAATCGCTTCCTTTAAATAAATAAATAAATAAATAATTAATTAATTAATTAAATTAGCTAGTTAATACATTAATTAAAATATTTACCAATTCCTTTAAAGTCGTTCCTAGCCAGTACACTTTAAAGTGCATCATATTTTCTAATTCGACAATGCTAAAATCCAATATCTCATAATATATAAGATTCGCCGTGGTAGGTAGAGATTGATATCTTGCTGGAAGCATCGACTTTAATTTTAGATAAGTTTTTCTTTGGATGATAGTTCTAGGTGTGCCGAATGTTATATGTGCTGACGTAAAACGTAATTTCAAAGGATCTGTATTTAAATATGCAGCAACGTGGCTAGCAACCTATATATGAGGAAGTACGTTATTTTAAATAATTACTGTGATAATTATCTTATAAAATCGTAAAATTATTTAAACATACAACATCATAGGAATAATCCTTGTCTAGGGCTAACTTAAATTCGGATTTTTGTTTTTCATCTTTAAATTTTGGCGAGAATTGAACGATGATACGCGTGGATAATGACTTATAGAATGTAGGAATATCACAAGCACTACCTGTCCGATTTCTAAAAGAAAATATTTTCTTAAGCAATAATGAATTAATAAACCAATAAGCAAGACTAGATTAATAATTAATTCACATTTCTATGAATTCCTTTTGAAAACAAATTATATCACCATCTTGTAGATTATTTGTTACTGCAACCATGCTTGTTCTTGTTTCCTATTTTTTTTTAACAAAAGTGTCGTAAACAAGAATGAATTCACACCCAAATACAATAATATAAATAGCCTTACTTTGTATACTCGTAAAGGTGTATGTGGTGGAAATTCTTTTTTCTCGCATAGAATTG
>CAJVQC010000353.1:0-13599 GCA_910592285.1 Racocetra persica | reverse complement strand
AAAATTTTTAGCCAAAAAGTGTGACCGTGAGCCAATAAAAATTTATCGATCATTCTAGAATCGATCTAGAATGCAATCTGTTATACGAAATATGATTTTCTAAATTTGGAAATATCCCTGACTGTACTCTGAAGTCTTTGCGTACGAATTAAAAGACATTGGCAAAACAAGTCTAGTTGAATATGAAGTCAGAACAGGTGATGTCATTGTTTCATAGATGAGGTTACAACCAATAAAGATAAACAATTCTGAAATGAAAGTGATGTTTAAAAACTATCTAAAAGAAATGGTGAAACATGGGCTATTGGAAAAAGGGTTTGGAGAATTTGCCTATCACTGCTTTCTAGTTCAAAAGAAAGAAGGCAGAACTGACAAAATAAGGGTGGTAGGCAATATGAAGCCACTTAACAAATACATTATAAAAGACAGTTATCCACTACCAATAATACGGGATATATTGGAACAAGTAGCAGGCTACGATTAGTATACGTCAGTAGACGCATTCAAGGGTTATTGGCAAATAGGCATTAAGGAGAAAGACTGAGATAAAGTGGCTGTAGCCACCTCGCTTAGCATATTGAGATACATAGTGATGTGTATGGATCTAAAGAATGCAAGCGAAACTTTTCAAAGACTGATGGATCGATTACTTGAAGATGAAAAATAGAAAAATATAGAGGCAGCTTATCAAGATGACATCAGTATTTGAACAAACGGAAGTATAAACCAATACTTAAAATCATTCATAGAACTAGCCGAATTATTTAAGAAAGCTGGCTTGACTTTTGCCACCAAAAAGTATTACATATTATTTAATGAATTAGAAATATACAGATATATTATAAGTAAAAAAGAAATTAAGATTAACTTGAAAAGAGCAGAAAAGATCAAAAAATAGAAAGAACCAAGTAACATTCAAGAAGTACAGTCTTTTCATGGAATACTTAATTATTATAGAAGGTTCATTAAAAATTTTAGTAAGATCATGAAGCCATTAACCGATCTAACAAAAAAGGGCGTAAAGTTTAGTTAGGAATATGAACAACGAGAAGTGTTTGATACATTGAAGCAAAAATTGGCTGAAGACGTCGTGTTAAAAGCTTCCGATTGGCAAGCTGCCAAGGATGAATAAAAACTATATCAGATGTTTACTGGCACATATGATCATTCTGTTGGTGTCGTACTCTAGCAAGAAGATGATGAGAAAAGATTACGAACTATTTCATTCGATTCTAGAAAGTTAAATGAACAAGAGATACATTATACAATTACGGAGAAAGAATGTTTAGCAATTGTGTTTGGGTGTCATGTAAATGAGAGATATGTGGGAAGAACTGAATTTGATATTTGGGTAGATCATCAAGCTTTGGAGTAGCTATTCAATAAAGCCAAATTAAGAGCAGACTTATGCGATAGGTCCTATTGTTGCAATCATTCGAATTTTGATACAAGTCTAGAAAGAAGCATTGTAATGCTAATGGTATGTCATGCTATCCTAACTCACCAGTATAGAATGAATACACCAATGATGATTTTGTTGAAAGTCTTTTGTACAGAGTTGATTATGAATACCAACAAATTGATGATTTACTTTCAATAAAGTATTATTTGCAATATTTAAATTGGCCAGATCATGTGAAGTCCCATGACTTATCATGATTAAAAGGAAAGTTAAAAAGATATTGTTTAATCAGGGATAATTTATATTTAAGATCAAGAAAAGGTGCCCCATCTAAATATGTAATAATGGATGACCATGGGAAATATTAGATTATAAAAGCGAATTATGAAAGGTTAGCAAATAAAAGTGGCCATTGAGGTATAAGTAGAACTGTGGGTATGATAAAGTTAAAATATGTTTGGAGAAAAGGAAGCTTCTATAATGATGTTAAGGAGGTTGTATCGAGTTGTATGGAATGTCAATGATGTGTACCGAAGTTGTCTCCTGAACCAATATTCGTGATAGTGACAAGTTGGATTTTTGAGAAAATTTATATTGATTGTATTGGGCTGTTGCCCAGAACTGTTACATATAGTTTTGGCTATAGAGAACTTAACTGGTTATGTAGAAGAAAGACCACTGGTCTATAAGAATACTAAAAGTATAGCACAGTTTATCTGAAAAAAAATAATTTTGCAGTATAGATACTTTACAGCGTTGATTTCAGATCAAGAAACTGAATTCAAGAACAAAATTATTGAAGAACTTTCATCGCAGCTAAATGTGGATCAACATTTTGGCACCAGTTATTACCCTGAAGCAAATGGGCATACTGAACATGTGGTGCAAACATTTATAAGGATAATCTGAAAGTTTTGTTCAAAAAAACAAAATCGGTGGCACAAATACATTTAGTGCACAATTTGGGCAATAAATATAATGGTTAGTGACTTGGGATACTCATCTTTTCAGTTGATATATGGGAGAGACGCAATTATGCTGATCGAATTGGTGATAGAAAGCTATTATACCTATATCTCTTATAGCGAATAGACCACCAATCAATTGTTAGAATATAGAGCTTTACAGATTAAAGGACTGGTTGGTAACTTGAAAGAGGCACAGTCTAACCGAAATGAAATGAAAGAACAATAGAAATGATTCCATGACCACTAGGCCCTAAAAAGAGAACCTGTTAAGCTTGGTGATCTTGTTTTGGTGTATGACTCGACCTTGAAAACCTGCTCACCAAAACTTGATTATCAGTGGATCGGACCCTACAAAGTAACCAAAATAGAAAAGCATGGCCAATGCTATCTTGAAGAAATAGATGGTGCTAAATTGAAGGACCTGGTGACAAGAAATAGAATCAAAAGGTTAAAGGTTGATGAATTTAAAGAAAATGATAAATCTGATAATAGTGAACAATTAGATGAAATGGGTGAAGAAAGTTATAACCTTCAAAACGAAGGTTAGGGAATCTAGCTCATGACAGGAGTTAATTAGTTGCACGTGCAACTAGTGCTAGGCATTAGTAATGGGTAAATTATAATTTGTAGTTAGTATAACCTTCTGTGATAGGATGTGTATAATCAAAAGCATATCTAACAATGTAAAGTCTTTAAAAAATAGTCTATTGTGTGTAGTCTATTACATAATTGTGCATAATAAAATTAATAAATATGAGGTTTGATCTTATAGATTGAACCAACTTTTCGAATTTCTAGTAACATAACCTGAACCAGAGTAAAGGAGACACAGTCCTTAATTAGAGTTAGACGTGGTCAAAGTACTTATAAGGTGATGGCAGGTATGAATACGTGAAAATGAAGAGAAAGTATTTGCGTGTATTTAAAGTGTAAAATAAAATTCTAAATTATGTTTGAGCTATGACTTTATTTGTTACAAACATTTATTAACCCTACGATACTATACAATATAGTACTAGCCAACTACAAAGCCAACAACTAGCTCACGATTATAAATTGGGAAGTACGCAGAACTATTTATACTATGCTCAAAAGGATACTTATTACACAACATTTTGTCAATACAAATTTTATCACAATTAGCCAATTTACTATATTTAAATTAATTTACTATGCAAGAGGATTCCTTCAAATTTCAAATAAAAGTGATAATACTCTAAAAGAAGTCAAAATGCTATACTCTACCTAAAAATATTAATGATTTACTATCTTAACTACTACAATACTTTCTTATAACAAATTGGCAAGCTCTTCAATATTTGTTATTCTATAGACAGAAACTAGCAGATTACTATATTTGTGATTCTATTCCAATATTATACTTCTAGCTACTATCTCCTAAACAACTACTACCTACAATATATCAGGAACTAAACCCAAGTATCAGAAAATATTTTTCTTATGACTCTATACTTGTACATATACCTCTAACAGAAGTTATTTATCAACTTAGACAATATTATAGATTTGATCTCTTTTCTAGTAACTACTTTGTTGTTAAACCACTACTTCCAACTAACTCTAAACAAATTAAAATATATGGCCAATATACCTACTCTATTATACAGGATAATATTGCAAAAGCTTTTATCAAAGAAGTTTCACAATGTTACAAAATATACTATCTTCTTTCTAATAATATTATGCAAGCAAATCTTATGACCAAGTCATGTTTACCTTACAGTGATGAAGTCTCTACCCAACACAATATTGTTATATCAATTACAAACTTACAACAGCTAACCAACATGGTAAGACTACTATGACAACACTACTATTTTACTTACTTGCCAGAAAAATAGGTTAATATACCTATATCCAATACTATAATTACTAACCCAAATGCAGAGACAGATGAAACCTTCAATAATTAGGAAACACAGTCAAGCAGACAACCTCTATTATCATTATCTAACAATCTTCTAGATACTAAAGCTGTTCTAGTAAACCACAAAATCAACATAACATTGCTGATTAGTAAACAAGCACAAGTCATACCTACAATGAAAACTTTAAGACAATATTTTAACATAAAGTCAATTTCAGACTTTTTACTTGATCTACTCCACTACCACCTTCAACATGTGATATTTTTTCAATATAAACAAATGAATCTACTCACCAACCATCAGCAAACAACATGCTTATAGACACTGAATAATTAAATTATGCAGAACAATGACAATACTAATAATAATATACAAAATGTAATTAACCTACTACAAAAACCTTTAACCATTGCTACTCACAACATCCAAAATTTTAACCAAACCACTAAGAGACAACTCTGGTTTGACTACTGTTTAGCTCAATAACTAGATATTATATCTATTACTGAGACAAAACTAGCATACTTCCAATATACCAATTTACAGCTACACAATCTTTACTATAAATGTTTTATTTCTAACAATAGCTAAACAACACTACAACACCCCCAGAAATTAAGCATAGGCATAGCAATCCTTATATCTCAAATTCTTACTCCTTATATCCATAACATTCAAACACTCAATAGTACAGCTATTGCAATAGATCTATTTTTTTATATAATAACAAACTTCACATCATCTTAGCATATCTCTTAGCATATACATTAGCCAATACCAAAATACAAATCAGATTATTCAGTGAATAGCACAAGCTTTTCAAGCCTGAACTGTATTTATTGTTATAGAAAACTTTAATCAAGATCTCAACAAAACACACAAATCAGCACTCTATAATTATTTATTTACCACTAGTATATATCTATTATCTATCTATATTTACATAGTAGCAGGTTAACCTATCAAGCCAAATAGATAAAATATGGGTTCCTTGCCAAATTCTACACATTACAACACAACCCACCTTGTTAGTAGCTACTGGTATTACTAATAGCCACTATTGCATAATCTATGCAAATATACAATACAACTTCACACCTCTTTCATAGTACAAAAAATACAAGTTTAAAGTATACAAATATAATTTAATAACTACTAATAGTTGGGAAAAATTCTAGCAGATAATATACAATCTCATCTCATCACTAACAGAAAGATAGCACAATACTCTTAATTGACCAACTTTGGCATCATATCAATAATGCTATAACTAAATTAGCCAAATTACACATACCCTTTATATTTAAATTTTATATATAGTTTAAAACATTTTCTGCTATAGCAACAAAACTTTATATAGCTTTAAATTTATATAGTAGTATTTTACAAAAACTAGTTCAAATACAAACTCAACTAGATAGAAGTCAAGAGGACTCTCAGCAGACTATTGTTAGTATCAACTACAAATTGCAAACAATACAACACAATAGTATTTACAACACAACATATTTGTAATCAACAAATTAAGTCAACTATCAACAGCTTCAAAACATTTAAAAAACTCTATACTACGCAGAGAAATAGAAAACAAACAGGTACTAAACCAGTACATTAATATCCAAATACAAAAGCATAATGATAACTTTACAATTTGTACAACTACTATAATCAACAGCATAATTGATAGATATACAGACCCAGTAATATTTCAAAATATCTTACTAACAGATTTCATAATTACAAAACCAGCTCAGATTTGTAATTACATCAAAAACTATTTTGCAAACTAGACTAAATCTAACCTATATGACTTACAAGCATAGAAGACTTGAAAATCTGAATATAAGCCAAAAAAATATATCATACTCACATGGCATTAAAATCTCAACTAACTAATTACTATAGAAAAAATAACTAGTACTATCCATAACTTACCAAACAATAAAGCTATTGGACTATCTCTTATATCTAATGAGATGCTAAAATATATACATCTATATATTATCAAAATAGTTACTATATTCTTTAACAAATATCTCAGCACTTCACAGATACCAAAAGCTTAAAAACATAGTAAGATCTACCTGATCTTCAAAAAACTAGTATTCTCTGCTCAACTTAATCATACCAGACCCATTACCTTACTTAAATACTCACTATCTTAACCAAATTATGAGCTGCTACCTAATACTTAATCTATATAGCACTTCTATTCACATCTACAATATAACCTATTATATACTTACTAATATTCTACAGAAAGCTCAAACTTAAAACAAAAAGATATAACTTCTCTTTCAGAATATAAGCAAAGCATTATGATTCTATACATATACTACTGCTTTAATGTATATTCAACCGTATTTATATTTCTAACTCTCATTGTCAATATCTTTTTAATTAACAAAACTCAGTTATTACAAATCTTGGCTTAACACCATACTATGATATACAGGATAGAATTGACTAAAGAAAGACAATCACACCTCTACTTTGGCATATATACTACACATCTCTCATTACTTACATATAAACTAAATTCAAAGGATACACCATATTTATATAATTATTTTACTACAATTCTATTATTTATAATACTTCTGTACTTGCTTATATGGATAATACCCTGTGTATCATAGTATGGTGTTAAGCCAAGATTTGTAATAACTGAGTTTTGTTAATTAAAAAGATATTGACAATGAGAGTTAGAAATATAAATACGGTTGAATATACATTAAAGCAGTAGTATATGTATAGAATCATAATGCTTTGCTTATATTCTGAAAGAGAAGTTATATCTTTTTGTTTTAAGTTTGAGCTTTCTGTAGAATATTAGTAAGTATATAATAGGTTATATTGTAGATGTGAATAGAAGTGCTATATAGATTAAGTATTAGGTAGCAGCTCATAATTTGGTTAAGATAGTGAGTATTTAAGTAAGGTAATGGGTCTGGTATGATTAAGTTGAGCAGAGAATACTAGTTTTTTGAAGATCAGGTAGATCTTACTATGTTTTTAAGCTTTTGGTATCTGTGAAGTGCTGAGATATTTGTTAAAGAATATAGTAACTATTTTGATAATATATAGATGTATATATTTTAGCATCTCATTAGATATAAGAGATAGTCCAATAGCTTTATTGTTTGGTAAGTTATGGATAGTACTAGTTATTTTTTCTATAGTAATTAGTTAGTTGAGATTTTAATGCCATGTGAGTATGATATATTTTTTTGGCTTATATTCAGATTTTCAAGTCTTCTATGCTTGTAAGTCATATAGGTTAGATTTAGTCTAGTTTGCAAAATAGTTTTTGATGTAATTACAAATCTGAGCTGGTTTTGTAATTATGAAATCTGTTAGTAAGATATTTTGAAATATTACTGGGTCTGTATATCTATCAATTATGCTGTTGATTATAGTAGTTGTACAAATTGTAAAGTTATCATTATGCTTTTGTATTTGGATATTAATGTACTGGTTTAGTACCTGTTTGTTTTCTATTTCTCTGCGTAGTATAGAGTTTTTTAAATGTTTTGAAGCTGTTGATAGTTGACTTAATTTGTTGATTACAAATATGTTGTGTTGTAAATACTATTGTGTTGTATTGTTTGCAATTTGTAGTTGATACTAACAATAGTCTGCTGAGAGTCCTCTTGACTTCTATCTAGTTGAGTTTGTATTTGAACTAGTTTTTGTAAAATACTACTATATAAATTTAAAGCTATATAAAGTTTTGTTGCTATAGCAGAAAATGTTTTAAACTATATATAAAATTTAAATATAAAGGGTATGTGTAATTTGGCTAATTTAGTTATAGCATTATTGATATGATGCCAAAGTTGGTCAATTAAGAGTATTGTGCTATCTTTCTGTTAGTGATGAGATGAGATTGTATATTATCTGCTAGAATTTTTCCCAACTATTAGTAGTTATTAAATTATATTTGTATACTTTAAACTTGTATTTTTTGTACTATGAAAGAGGTGTGAAGTTGTATTGTATATTTGCATAGATTATGCAATAGTGGCTATTAGTAATACCAGTAGCTACTAACAAGGTGGGTTGTGTTGTAATGTGTAGAATTTGGCAAGGAACCCATATTTTATCTATTTGGCTTGATAGGTTAACCTGCTACTATGTAAATATAGATAGATAATAGATATATACTAGTGGTAAATAAATAATTATAGAGTGCTGATTTGTGTGTTTTGTTGAGATCTTGATTAAAGTTTTCTATAACAATAAATACAGTTCAGGCTTGAAAAGCTTGTGCTATTCACTGAATAATCTGATTTGTATTTTGGTATTGGCTAATGTATATGCTAAGAGATATGCTAAGATGATGTGAAGTTTGTTATTATATAAAAAAATAGATCTATTGCAATAGCTGTACTATTGAGTGTTTGAATGTTATGGATATAAGGAGTAAGAATTTGAGATATAAGGATTGCTATGCCTATGCTTAATTTCTGGGGGTGTTGTAGTGTTGTTTAGCTATTGTTAGAAATAAAACATTTATAGTAAAGATTGTGTAGCTGTAAATTGGTATATTGGAAGTATGCTAGTTTTGTCTCAGTAATAGATATAATATCTAGTTATTGAGCTAAACAGTAGTCAAACCAGAGTTGTCTCTTAGTGGTTTGGTTAAAATTTTGGATGTTGTGAGTAGCAATGGTTAAAGGTTTTTGTAGTAGGTTAATTACATTTTGTATATTATTATTAGTATTGTCATTGTTCTGCATAATTTAATTATTCAGTGTCTATAAGCATGTTGTTTGCTGATGGTTGGTGAGTAGATTCATTTGTTTATATTGAAAAAATATCACATGTTGAAGGTGGTAGTGGAGTAGATCAAGTAAAAAGTCTGAAATTGACTTTATGTTAAAATATTGTCTTAAAGTTTTCATTGTAGGTATGACTTGTGCTTGTTTACTAATCAGCAATGTTATGTTGATTTTGTGGTTTACTAGAACAGCTTTAGTATCTAGAAGATTGTTAGATAATGATAATAGAGGTTGTCTGCTTGACTGTGTTTCCTAATTATTGAAGGTTTCATCTGTCTCTGCATTTGGGTTAGTAATTATAGTATTGGATATAGGTATATTAACCTATTTTTCTGGCAAGTAAGTAAAATAGTAGTGTTGTCATAGTAGTCTTACCATGTTGGTTAGCTGTTGTAAGTTTGTAATTGATATAACAATATTGTGTTGGGTAGAGACTTCATCACTGTAAGGTAAACATGACTTGGTCATAAGATTTGCTTGCATAATATTATTAGAAAGAAGATAGTATATTTTGTAACATTGTGAAACTTCTTTGATAAAAGCTTTTGCAATATTATCCTGTATAATAGAGTAGGTATATTGGCCATATATTTTAATTTGTTTAGAGTTAGTTGGAAGTAGTGGTTTAACAACAAAGTAGTTACTAGAAAAGAGATCAAATCTATAATATTGTCTAAGTTGATAAATAACTTCTGTTAGAGGTATATGTACAAGTATAGAGTCATAAGAAAAATATTTTCTGATACTTGGGTTTAGTTCCTGATATATTGTAGGTAGTAGTTGTTTAGGAGATAGTAGCTAGAAGTATAATATTGGAATAGAATCACAAATATAGTAATCTGCTAGTTTCTGTCTATAGAATAACAAATATTGAAGAGCTTGCCAATTTGTTATAAGAAAGTATTGTAGTAGTTAAGATAGTAAATCATTAATATTTTTAGGTAGAGTATAGCATTTTGACTTCTTTTAGAGTATTATCACTTTTATTTGAAATTTGAAGGAATCCTCTTGCATAGTAAATTAATTTAAATATAGTAAATTGGCTAATTGTGATAAAATTTGTATTGACAAAATGTTGTGTAATAAGTATCCTTTTGAGCATAGTATAAATAGTTCTGCGTACTTCCCAATTTATAATCGTGAGCTAGTTGTTGGCTTTGTAGTTGGCTAGTACTATATTGTATAGTATCGTAGGGTTAATAAATGTTTGTAACAAATAAAGTCATAGCTCAAACATAATTTAGAATTTTATTTTACACTTTAAATACACGCAAATACTTTCTCTTCATTTTCACGTATTCATACCTGCCATCACCTTATAAGTACTTTGACCACGTCTAACTCTAATTAAGGACTGTGTCTCCTTTACTCTGGTTCAGGTTATGTTACTAGAAATTCGAAAAGTTGGTTCAATCTATAAGATCAAACCTCATATTTATTAATTTTATTATGCACAATTATGTAATAGACTACACACAATAGACTATTTTTTAAAGACTTTACATTGTTAGATATGCTTTTGATTATACACATCCTATCACAGAAGGTTATACTAACTACAAATTATAATTTACCCATTACTAATGCCTAGCACTAGTTGCACGTGCAACTAATTAACTCCTGTCATGAGCTAGATTCCCTAACCTTCGTTTTGAAGGTTATAACTTTCTTCACCCATTTCATCTAATTGTTCACTATTATCAGATTTATCATTTTCTTTAAATTCATCAACCTTTAACCTTTTGATTCTATTTCTTGTCACCAGGTCCTTCAATTTAGCACCATCTATTTCTTCAAGATAGCATTGGCCATGCTTTTCTATTTTGGTTACTTTGTAGGGTCCGATCCACTGATAATCAAGTTTTGGTGAGCAGGTTTTCAAGGTCGAGTCATACACCAAAACAAGATCACCAAGCTTAACAGGTTCTCTTTTTAGGGCCTAGTGGTCATGGAATCATTTCTATTGTTCTTTCATTTCATTTCGGTTAGACTGTGCCTCTTTCAAGTTACCAACCAGTCCTTTAATCTGTAAAGCTCTATATTCTAACAATTGATTGGTGGTCTATTCGCTATAAGAGATATAGGTATAATAGCTTTCTATCACCAATTCGATCAGCATAATTGCGTCTCTCCCATATATCAACTGAAAAGATGAGTATCCCAAGTCACTAACCATTATATTTATTGCCCAAATTGTGCACTAAATGTATTTGTGCCACCGATTTTGTTTTTTTGAACAAAACTTTCAGATTATCCTTATAAATGTTTGCACCACATGTTCAGTATGCCCATTTGCTTCAGGGTAATAACTGGTGCCAAAATGTTGATCCACATTTAGCTGCGATGAAAGTTCTTCAATAATTTTGTTCTTGAATTCAGTTTCTTGATCTGAAATCAACGCTGTAAAGTATCTATACTGCAAAATTATTTTTTTTCAGATAAACTGTGCTATACTTTTAGTATTCTTATAGACCAGTGGTCTTTCTTCTACATAACCAGTTAAGTTCTCTATAGCCAAAACTATATGTAACAGTTCTGGGCAACAGCCCAATACAATCAATATAAATTTTCTCAAAAATCCAACTTGTCACTATCACGAATATTGGTTCAGGAGACAACTTCGGTACACATCATTGACATTCCATACAACTCGATACAACCTCCTTAACATCATTATAGAAGCTTCCTTTTCTCCAAACATATTTTAACTTTATCATACCCACAGTTCTACTTATACCTCAATGGCCACTTTTATTTGCTAACCTTTCATAATTCGCTTTTATAATCTAATATTTCCCATGGTCATCCATTATTACATATTTAGATGGGGCACCTTTTCTTGATCTTAAATATAAATTATCCCTGATTAAACAATATCTTTTTAACTTTCCTTTTAATCATGATAAGTCATGGGACTTCACATGATCTGGCCAATTTAAATATTGCAAATAATACTTTATTGAAAGTAAATCATCAATTTGTTGGTATTCATAATCAACTCTGTACAAAAGACTTTCAACAAAATCATCATTGGTGTATTCATTCTATACTGGTGAGTTAGGATAGCATGACATACCATTAGCATTACAATGCTTCTTTCTAGACTTGTATCAAAATTCGAATGATTGCAACAATAGGACCTATCGCATAAGTCTGCTCTTAATTTGGCTTTATTGAATAGCTACTCCAAAGCTTGATGATCTACCCAAATATCAAATTCAGTTCTTCCCACATATCTCTCATTTACATGACACCCAAACACAATTGCTAAACATTCTTTCTCCGTAATTGTATAATGTATCTCTTGTTCATTTAACTTTCTAGAATCGAATGAAATAGTTCGTAATCTTTTCTCATCATCTTCTTGCTAGAGTACGACACCAACAGAATGATCATATGTGCCAGTAAACATCTGATATAGTTTTTATTCATCCTTGGCAGCTTGCCAATCGGAAGCTTTTAACACGACGTCTTCAGCCAATTTTTGCTTCAATGTATCAAACACTTCTCGTTGTTCATATTCCTAACTAAACTTTACGCCCTTTTTTGTTAGATCGGTTAATGGCTTCATGATCTTACTAAAATTTTTAATGAACCTTCTATAATAATTAAGTATTCCATGAAAAGACTGTACTTCTTGAATGTTACTTGGTTCTTTCTATTTTTTGATCTTTTCTGCTCTTTTCAAGTTAATCTTAATTTCTTTTTTACTTATAATATATCTGTATATTTCTAATTCATTAAATAATATGTAATACTTTTTGGTGGCAAAAGTCAAGCCAGCTTTCTTAAATAATTCGGCTAGTTCTATGAATGATTTTAAGTATTGGTTTATACTTCCGTTTGTTCAAATACTGATGTCATCTTGATAAGCTGCCTCTATATTTTTCTATTTTTCATCTTCAAGTAATCGATCCATCAGTCTTTGAAAAGTTTCGCTTGCATTCTTTAGATCCATACACATCACTATGTATCTCAATATGCTAAGCGAGGTGGCTACAGCCACTTTATCTCAGTCTTTCTCCTTAATGCCTATTTGCCAATAACCCTTGAATGCGTCTACTGACGTATACTAATCGTAGCCTGCTACTTGTTCCAATATATCCCGTATTATTGGTAGTGGATAACTGTCTTTTATAATGTATTTGTTAAGTGGCTTCATATTGCCTACCACCCTTATTTTGTCAGTTCTGCCTTCTTTCTTTTGAACTAGAAAGCAGTGATAGGCAAATTCTCCAAACCCTTTTTCCAATAGCCCATGTTTCACCATTTCTTTTAGATAGTTTTTAAACATCACTTTCATTTCAGAATTGTTTATCTTTATTGGTTGTAACCTCATCTATGAAACAATGACATCACCTGTTCTGACTTCATATTCAACTAGACTTGTTTTGCCAATGTCTTTTAATTCGTACGCAAAGACTTCAGAGTACAGTCAGGGATATTTCCAAATTTAGAAAATCATATTTCGTATAACAGATTGCATTCTAGATCGATTCTAGAATGATCGATAAATTTTTATTGGCTCACGGTCACACTTTTTGGCTAAAAATTTT
>CAJVQC010000352.1:0-13607 GCA_910592285.1 Racocetra persica | reverse complement strand
ATGTAATTATTTTTAATTTGGGCCTGTATTTGTAATTATTTTCACTTTCCGGGCCCTTATTTGTAAATTCTCCTAATTTTTTTATAATTGGTTGATTATATGAAATTAAATAATATATTATGATTGGCTATTAGTACAATATATAACAATTAACTAATTAAACTATATTATATTTATAAATTTAATTCTAATATTCCTATAAACTAAACTAAATTAAACTTTTAACTAAATTTAAGTTCAGTTAAAATTAAACTAAACTTGAATATTTTTTAAAAAAAGTTTAGTTCAGATTCAATATTAAACTTTTAAATCAAGTTTAAATTTAGTTCAGATTTAGTTCAAAAGTTTAAAATATATTTAAGTTTAATAAATTATATATATATATTATATATTATCAAAAGTAATCTATTTTTAATAATAAGCTATTTTTTTTTTAATATTAAGATAATCACTTTGGAGTTAGACATGCTTTATTTATCTTTAGATTCAAATATTAGTATAGCTATAGTTATACTTGATATTATTATATCAATAAGAATATAATTGGTCAAATATATACTTTTAATTATTGTTTAATTAAGGATTTTGCTATATTTATTTCTATTTATAGTTAATCACTAATTGCTATATTTAAGATCTGCTTGTTAATCTCTTATTTAAACTTTTTGATTAATTTGATATTATCAGAATTATTTTCTTTTTAGCAAACTTGCTATAACTTTTTAAAACAATTTTATTTTTATAATAAACCTATTAGAATAATCCATGTTTGACATATATATCATCTAGATTTTTAATAATTTTTTTTTTTTTTGGTATTAAGGTGAGGCCTTGCTCATATCTTTATTAATAGTTTTTAACATAGTAACTACATAGAGTTACTAACCTTTAAATACATAAAATATTAAAAGTAAAAACTACATGCAAGAATAAAAGCTCAGACTACTTTATCTGCAACCTAAATCTACTAGAGTGGTCAAAGATTCACCTAGATTGTGATAGATAAAATATAATTAGAAGATATACTGTAATTGATCTATAATGCATTAAAATTTTAAGTTTGGAAATAGCCTGCTCTAGTAGTAGACAGGAATTATTGATATATAATTGGTCTAGTTGATTGTATCGGCATGAATAAGTATAAGTTTTGCAGTTTTATTTTGAGGTTTTGTTATTGGTTTTTTGTAGCTAGAGTTGTTTATAGAGTAAAGTAATTTCATGTTATTTCTTCCAGTTTGAAAAATTACAACAATATGGTTTCCATAATTGTTCATAAATAAGTTCATTAATTTGGAATAAAATTTTGATGATAATCTGGAATCCCAGTTTATATAGGATATCAAAATTTTGGATAGTCTAAACTAGAAATATAGAAATGAGACCTTTGAGTGTGATATCTAAGAAAGGTTTATAAGGTCTTAGTTGCATGTTATTAAAGACTATATAGTTTTAGATTATTTCAATCAGTTCACGAGTTTGGTCACTAGATAAGTCTAGTGCTGAGTTGTGAATAAGTTTAGAAATAGAATAATTAATAATATTAAAAAGAATAGTAGAATCAGGACAGACTCTTCAGTGTGAAGCAAAATCTAAACTATTGCAATAGAAGCAGTTGAGATAATTAAAAATGTGAGGGTATCTAGAATAATAAAGAAATGAGATAGGTAGATCATTAAGTAAAGTTTTAATTTTAAAAGATTTGAGTTGATTCAGTTTAAAGTTAGTATAACTGTGAGAGGGTTTTTGGTTGTGGTTAAAGTATAACCAAGTAGAGTTCCAATTAATTTGTTAGATGAAAGATGACCATTCAGAGTTACGGTTTTGTGATGATAATAATGCTAGGATATGTAATTTACAAATATTTTTAATAAAGTATCTTGTAGGAGATTCAACTAAATATTGTTCCCACTGTATAATATGGTAAGGATTGTGAATATTGGTATATATAAAATCTAATGGAAGTGATAGTATGTGTTGTTTTGCTAATGTATTAGCTAAATTATTGTAGTAGTTATCAGTATAAGCTTGAACTTTGTGAAAAATGATTTGTAGGTTATGTAATTTAGAAATATTAAGTAGTGTGTGCTATAAAGGCCAGGAACTAAATTTAAAAAGTTTGTTAGGATTGTGAGAGTTGATAAAGTTCGAGTATTTGAAGATAACTAATTGTGAATCAGTAAAGATATTAATAGTTGAGTTGCGTAGAGTAGTTGAGATAGTAAATAAAATAGAAAAAAGTTCTGCTTTATAAGAGAATGGCCAGAAATAGATTATTGCTGAAAATTTGTGTATAATGTTATTGTTGGCATCTAACTAGACCCAACCTATACCTATTGTACATTGTCTAGTGCCAATGTCAATTACAGATCCATCTGTATAAAAATTGAATTGAGATTGTGTAGAATTAGTAACAGAGAATTGTTTAAGCTTAGATGTAGATTCTCTAGCCTCAAAAATCTGAGGTGCTATAGAATAATTGATAGAAATTGAAGGTAGTACTGGAATTTGAGTAGGGTGTTAACTGCTGTAGAGTAGATAAGGTTCATATAGTTAGCATGAAAATTAAAATTATGAGAAGAAATTCTTCCAAAGAATTGTGTAGAGATGATAGATGAAATATTAATAGTACAGTGGTTGCTAATTCTATTAGAGTTTAAGTAGCATCCTGTATATAGTTGGTAGTGAACAGGTTGAAGAGGAAATAGTTTGTAATGGCTAGTATCAATGTCTGTTTTTCAGTGCGTAATAGAGATCAAATTATTGGAGAAGTGTTTATGAACTTTACTAACAATAATATCATTGTTGTTATAGCTGAGTAGCCAAGGTTGTGATTTTTTGAAGATATGTGTATTGTATACAAAGGTATTAACCCCTAGTTGTTGATATTGAGACAACAAGGTGTGGTAGTAGTTATGAGAAATTACTTTATCCTCTAAATATGTATACTAGCTTGGTTGCTTGTCTTTAAGTAGATGAAGCAATCTGGGTAACAGATATTTCTATTCTAAGTGAACAGTGTTGTCAGCCGAGCATAGTTGTTCAAGGTAAAGCAAATTAAGATGTCTAAGTTGTTTTTTGATAAGGTTATATTTAGAGTATTGTTAAAGAATCTTTTCTAAAGGTTGTAAATTGTGTTGAATAGTATGGGGCTATTGAAAGTTAGAATTTGCAGTGATTGATGTATCTAGATGGGTAAGAAGTTAAATAATGTGGAAGTTAAGAGTATATTTGTTTGGTCTATCTATAGTTGGTTGTGGGTGCTGAAGTATGTTAGTTGACTACAGGTTATTCTGTAGTTGCTATATTCAAATACGAGTAGAAATATCTAATAAGTGTAGATTATTAATTCATTGTAAGAAATTAGTAACATGAAGTTGAAGTTGGATATTTCAAATATTTTTGATGTTGTATAAGTATGGATTAAGCATAGTGCTATTAGGAATAGATCAGGCAAGATATGATTTATGTTTAGCTACAGTAAGGTATTTGGAAGAGATTTGGTTATATGTAGTTTGTGAAAGTACAATGTTATGTAGTCTATATTTCAAAGTAGAGATAATGACAATATTAATAATATAAGCAATTTGCTTATCAGTAATTTTCTTGGAGCTAGCAATATTGATAAATTAAAATGTTTCATCTTTTATAAGTTCAGTTTGTTAGGATTGTTTATTGTTAAGAATATACCAGTAGTTTAGAAACTTGAAAGGCTGATTACAGGGTATTGAGTTCAATAAGGAGTTGCAAAAAGTAATAGAAGTTTGTAGGTTGGTTGCAAATAAATACTGATTTGGTAGGATTAATCTGGATATTTGCTATTTGGTAGAATAATATTGCAGTTTGAGTGATTAGTTTGAGTTCATCTTTGGATTGGGCAATCCAAAGTGTATCGTCCATATATGCAAGTACAGAAATAGAGATTTGAATTTCTTGATATCGAGAAGGATATAGACAAGTTTGCTATAAGGCAGTTAATGTGTAGCCAGTAAATTGAGTTGCGATTTTACTAATGAGAGAATCATAGTAGATTCGCCAGAACAAGGGTATTATTGTCTCCTCTTAGTCAATTCTATTGTTAACAAAGTATGAGTTAATAAGGCCAAGATTTGTAATAACTCTATTATGACGGTCTGTTAGTAGGTTGATGAGTATGTGTATAAGCTTAAGTAGTATATTAATACGTTTGAGAGATCTATGAAATAGTTTTAGGTTAACAGAATTATATGCTTTGCTTATATCTTGCGATATGAGCCAAAGTTGTTTAAAGTTGCAGGATGCTTCTTTGATAATATTGTTAAAGATATGAATAGAGATAGTTGTACTGTTTCTAGGTAAGGCAATATAGTTATATAGTGAAAGGATGTGGTATTGAGTGAGAATACTGTTTAAGTGATTTGTTAAGAGTTTAAAGTTTTTTGATATATTCAAGGAGACTTATAGGTCTTGTATTGGTGAGGTTGCTATCAAAAATAGGTTTTTTGGGTATTAGAAAAATTCTTTCCTCTTTCTATTGCTTAGATATTTGGTTGGTTGCTAGATATTAGTTAAAGAGTGAGGTAATAATTTGTATAAAGTCTGGTCTAACATGTTTAAGCATCTCATAGCTGATGCCTGATGGTCCACATGCTTTATTATTTGGTAGTTAAGATAGGGTTTGAGAAACCTCATCTATAGTAAAGTTCTGAAGAGCAGGTTGATACTATGTAGTGTCAATATTATATTTAGTATTATATTCTGTAGTCTATGCAGTGTTATATAAGTATTCATTGATTGCTCTATATCTGGTCTACTAATTGAAATGTTCTTGTATATGAAATTTGATTTCCTTAGGGTCTGTGATTATATAGTTATCAGATTTGATGTTATCAAATCTGTCAGGGTCCTTATATCTGTTAAGTATACTATTAATTATAGAAGTAGGGTTGGATTGAAGCTTATTACATCGTCTAGTAATGTTTTCATCTATTTGTTGTTTAATTTCCTTAATATTTTCAATATTTCGGGCATGGTAGAGAGCTTTCCATTTACTATTTGCAGTATGAATCCAGTTGGGCAGTATAGAGTAATCCAGTATTATATTAGGGATATGAAGTTGGTATTAAAAATTAAGGTAGGTTAGTGTAGAGTTATGATAGATAGGAATGTGTTTTAAGGCATTTAGAAAACGTTTAACTTGTCTAATAATATTACCAAGTTTTTTGAGATTATAGTGAAGCTTAGATGCCTTAGATGAGAAAATATGTTGGAAGTTATGAGTAGTAAATTTTTTATTAGAAAATATGTTGAAGTGCTGCAGTAATAATACTATTTTTGATTTTGTCCCAAGTATATTCTATAGATTCTATTGTATTGGTAGTATTGGGAGTATTATTAGTCTTGAGATTAGATGAAATATGTTCTGTATAGTTTAGCCATTATTCTTCATTCATACTTTTATACTGGAAAATTCTTCTTTTAGTTTTAGTTGAGTAATGATATTTACCAATAAGTGCATATGGAAAGGACCAAGAAGATATTAGAATTTTGTGATTACTGTTGGTGCAAGTATCAGTATCCTCGAGATAAAATAAGATTAAATAACAGAGAATAGGATAATGAGCCCAAATGTAGTCAATATGACTACTACTATATCTATTATTGTGTCATATAGAGACTGTGGATTGTGTATGAACTGCTAAGTCATATATGTTGTTGTATTGAAGAAAATAGAATAGCTTGTATTTGATAGATAAAGATAGTATATTGTCATTAGTTGCATTAAAGTCTCTCATAATTATAGGCTAAATGTTCAAAGAGGTAGCTTATTGAATTCACTGAATAACAGAATTTTGAGTTTGTAAATAGAGTAGAGAGTTGTCACATGGGAAATAGATATTGATAATTCTAAACTTGAAGTCATATTTGAAAAAAAGGTCAATAGCAATAGCATATTCAGGTACATTAAAGATGTTGTGAATATATGGTTTAAGTTGGTTTATGATCATAATAGCTGCACCAGCTTTGGCACTATCTGCACAGGACCAGAAGTAGACAAAAGTTTTTGATTTTTGAAGTTGAGTAATTGCATTATTTTTAGAGATTTTAGTTTCTGTGATACCGATAATACTAAGATTGTTAGAGAAACAGAAGTCTTCCCAAACTTGTCATTTAAGATCTTTATTATATCCTTATATATTATAAGTACAAATTAGTAGATTAAGGCTTTGGCTTTGAGAGCTAGAGGATAGATTATTATTGTAGAGTTCAACAAATTCAGATATATCAGAAGAGTCTAGTATATTAGGAGATTCACTAAGTACAGGTAGACTAGAGGAATTTTGCATATAGTAGAAGTCATATATTAGTGATGTAGTTGTTGAATTATATGTGTTATCAGTAGTATTAATATGTGAAGTTGTGTTAGAGTCAATGAGTCTAATCTTATTGAATACAAAGGATATTATGAATAGTATATGGAAAAGCGATAAAAAAATAGTAAAAGTATTAGATGTAGTATATGAGGTTTTGGATCTAATTAGTATCTTAGAATATTGGAGATTCCAGTATATCTGGTAGTAGATAATAAAGTAATCTGATAAGGGTTTGGGCTCATTAGATAGATAAATATGTGCTTCGCTAAAATCTTTTTTAATTAAAATAAATAGAGTATATTAAAATAAATTATCTATAGTGTAATCAAATATACTAAGATGAGATAAGAAAGATCTTATAGTTTGAGGGTGTGGTAAGAGTGGAAAGTATTGGTTACTTAAATATTTGTTGTAACATAATTCAAGATTGTATGGTTCTAATGCAACTATATTTAAGTTAATCTGATTTTCAAATCTAGCAAATTGGTCTATATAGTTTTTACCAAAGGTGTAAGTATATAAAATAGGGGATGTGATGAGAGTTGTAGATAGGTCAAAAGGTTCTAAATTAAAATAGTGAAGTTCTATTGATAAGCTATCAGGAGTAGATAATATTAGAAGTAGCTCATCATCTGATAAGTAATTGTTTTCTAAAGGATTGCTCACCATATACCTGGCTCTTACGGTTTTCAGATAGCCTGTAGTCTGCTCTGTACATTGAGTCTGACCATTATTGTTCCAGGCTTCCAGGTAATTTTTAATAATCTATACTCTAATTCAAGGATTAGAACTTATAACTTTTTTTAGTTCTGCTACTATTACTTGCTTCTTGCCTTTAAAAAGTTTATCCAAACCTGGTACTTTTCTTCAAGTCTACTAGTATTTTCTTTTTTTAGTTTTTTTAAGTCTTCTCAGACTTCTAATTTAAATAGCCTAAGAGAAATTTTTATTTGCAGATTACTAGTCTTTTAGTATCTATACTTAAGCAAATCTTTTTCTCTAGTCTAAGCTATTTTTATTTTTTAAAAGAAAACATAAAAACTTATTAGATCTAAAAATAAGCTACTTACTAGAAATCACGTGATTTATATCATAAATATATAGTTAGGCAAGAGATCACGATATATATATATATATAATATAGTATATAATCAAATATAATGAAATATATAATATGTAAATTATATATATATTTTAATAAATCTTTAATATTAAATAATTTTATTCTCAACTCTTCCTAACGATCATCTGATTAACAAAAATCAAGAAACCGAACTATAGTCAGCATTATAGAAAATACTAAAATAAATAATAAACTTGGTTCTACAGAAGTAGGTGTGTTGTTAACAAAGTACCAAGAGTATAAAACTGAGGTACGGTCTACTTTGAACTGGTTTTGGTAGAGGTCAAGCTTCTGTTCACTAGACTTCTTTACTTTTATTCAGCATCCAAACCAAAAGGATATTTTGGGAACACAGAGCATCTAGGACGACGCCAGGAGTATTATAGCTTTGGATATCTCTATACAACCGTAAAATTTACAAGAAACAACTACAAAAAAATTTCATTAGCCCACCACTTTTTTTTCGAGAAAATTTTGTCAAAAAGTGGACGTCTCAGCTTACCCTCCTAAAGATTGACATGTAAATCACCAAAACAGTCAGTATTGTTTACCTGTTTACGTGAGTCCGTAAATAGAATTACCAAAACAGGATAACAGGTAGACGTCCAGAATAAGCAACCGTACAGACTGTTAGACAACATAATAGTATACATGCCTCAAACCGAAAAAACTGTTGAACAATACTTCAAGACTTCCTTATTCGGGCTACTCTGTCTTGTTTAGCTGATATAGTTTTTATGTATTTTATATTTACATATATATTATTAGGATAAAGTTAGATACAGAGCGTCTTTACCTGTTAATATGTAATTTTTAAGGCCCAACACAGGTCTATAATCATGATCTATTAGATTCCTT
Organism: Racocetra persica; assembly: GCA_910592285.1. NCBI lineage: Eukaryota > Fungi > Glomeromycota > Glomeromycetes > Diversisporales > Gigasporaceae > Racocetra > Racocetra persica. The sequence continues at coordinate 5,276 of CAJVQC010000352.1, read as the reverse complement.
TTTTTCTTTTATTCCCACCTTTCATTTTTTGTATTTGTTTTTTAGTATTAGTTTTATTTTTTTTTTTTAGTATCTCTCTTTTAGTTTAGTATTAGTGTTAGTAAATTTTTTTTTTCTTTCCACTTTCTTACGAGAAGATGTCATTAGATTGGTGATATCCTATTATAGAATGGTGATCTGATAGAGCCCTCTCTGAAAGAGATAGTATTTCTTTTGAAACCTATCAAGATGTGTTCATATAGATGTGTCTGCTCAGTGTGGCTAATCGTTTGTAAGTGCTCTTGAAGTAACTGCAGGATGCCACTCCTCAATATTATGCTCTGAGCCATATATATACCAACAAACGTAAAGTAATAAAGGAGACTAAAGGCAAGATAGCCTAAGTAGAAAAAAAAAATAATAAGAATAATTTTGTTTTACTGGTCTGATTTGGATGATTTAACTATCAAAATATTCGTCTTAATGAAACGATTTTAATAAATCCAAAATCGCTAAAATCCAATCACAGGGTCCTAAGATCGTTAAAGTTTCTTGTACTCTTTTGTATATAATAAAATTAATTTTATTATATATGAAATAGTACAAAAAACCTTAACGATCTCAGAATCCTGTGATTAGATTTTAGCGATTTTGGATTTATTAGAATTGTCTTATCAAAATGAATATTTTGACAGTTAAATTATCCAAATCGGACTAGTAGATCAAAAGTTATTTAATTTTAAAAATATTAAGAAGATTTTTAATAATTAATTAAATCAGCCAATCAGAATCAAGCTAGGGGTGATCGTATCATACATGGATGAGAGTAGCTACTAAGTAAAAAATATTACATGATAAATGGTATATCTCTAAAATTGTAGCTTAAACTAAAAGCAACAAATCTATAAAATAATTTTTTTAAATTTATTTGTTTATAAATTATAAATAATTTTATATTATATATAAAGTAAATATTTCTTGCTATCAAGTACTATATATATAATTTATTAAACTTGAACATATTTATAAACTTAAACTGAACTTGAACTGAACTAAAACTTTGAGTTTAGTTTAGTTCAGATTTATAAAATTAAAATTCAGTTTAGATTTAGATTCAAAGATTTACAAAATTTAAAGTTTAGTTCAGATTCAATTAAACTTGAATCTGAATCTAAATTAAACTAAACTAAACTTCAAAATATTACTTAATTCTTTATTATTTTTTTATTTTTATAAAAAAATAAAGAAGAAAAAAAACTTATATATTATACTAAACTAATATAATATTTAAGGGTCTATAGTTTATTATACTAAAGTTCATTATAATAAGACTTATTAGAGCTTTATAGTAATTTCTCTCTCTATATATATATATATTGTGCCTGAGATCAATGCTTGTATCAGTTGATAGCTAACATATCTTAGGTATTGATCGTTAGATGAAGTGCCTTGGATAATCTGAGATATGTCGGCTGTTATCTAATACAACATTCTTTATTACAATAGAAATGAAAAATATTCACAAATCACAAATTATTTAATATATATTGCATTTTTGTTTTACATGCACTAATTACATAGAAAACATTTCTTTTTTTTTATATTATTATGCAAATTCATTGCTAATTCTCTTTTTCCTATTAGTCATATACAACCAAATCCTTATTCGAACATGAACGCCTACTGTGGCACCTACTGCCACATTTGCCTCCACTTTTTTTACAGTGATATCGGTTATTATTACAATCAGATTTACAGCTACATATTGCACAGAATAGACCTGCTATGCTGCTTCTCTGATAGTTATTTTGTTAAATGGAATAGTATCAAGTTTGGAAAAGTTAGCAGCACCCAAAGGTTCTAGTTCATCAGCAGAATAAAAAATATCGATGATGCCAAATTTAGACCCCAACTGGTATTTATCATTTTTGGTTTTATTAAGTATCTTGCATAGAAGATTTGGCCGATCAACACTAAATCTATTTATTTTTGAAATGGCTATTCATACAAGATTGCTGATTTCATAACTAGATTTCCTTTTTTTGTACTTGGACATTTGATAGACTATTTTTTCGATATAGGCTTCAAGATTTTGACATGCAGATTGACAAAGAATTTCATGCCTAGAAGTAGTGTTAGTTATATCAGAAAGCTGAGTGGTAGTGTTATTAGTAACGGTATTGTTAATGATAATACCATTAATAGTGGTATTGTTAGTAGTGATACCATTAGTAGTAGTATCATTAGTGGCAGTATTGTTAGTGGTGATGTTATTAGGAATATCGCTATTTTCTTATATGTAAAGTCAGTACAATTATTGTTAATTAAAAAAAAAAAAGTAATAGAAATATTTACCCTCATAATCATTGTCAAGACTTTTAATAGAATCAGAATTTTGAATTTCTATTGTATCAGATATAACCTTTTCGTCTCTAATATTCTTTAAAAAAAGTTCATTAATTAATATACAATTTCTATGAGGTTTGCAACCATATATGAGTTCGTATAGGGTCTTTTGATGAGAATGGCAATAACTATTATTCATAGAAGCTATTACAAATCAAAGTCCAAATGACTAGTCACTTCATCCTGCATCTTCTTTCCACTTGCCAAGTTTTTGCTGAAGGATCCCATTAGCACGCTTAACCAACCCTTAGGACTGTAGGTAGCATGATCGCCTATTGATTATTTTTACTGACAGCTAATTTTAATAAGTTCTGTAATCACTAATGCACAAAATTTCTTGCTATTGTCGATTGTAATATAATTGGAAGAAAGCCCAAAGAATGAAATAGATCAAATAAATAAACTATGACCTCCATAGCCTGTTTAGAGGTAAAAGATTTGGCCTATGAAAACTGACTAAAATAATCTCTAATATGGCAAATATATTTATAATCACCATCAGCATCAAATGACAAATCAATTAAATCTATCTATTAATTTTAGATTAAATTATTAAAACGCAAATATTAATTGTTTAAAAAATCACACTATAATATTATTAACTTACTTGTATCCGCGATAAAAAATTTCAGGTGATAATAGATTTTGTTGCTAACAGGTGGAAAGAAAGCTTTCTCACGGCACAGATGGTACAATTATTAACGAACTTTTCAACAATTTTTTGCCTGATCCATCCCTATTTCTCTTGAATAGACTTTCATAGCTGCTTTTGTCCTCCATGTTGATCTACTTCGGTATGAGTTTTACAAAGAACTTTGTACATTTTTTCAACAACCAAGATCGGCTTATTATTTTTTTTTATTACTACTCGAAATTCATCAAGAGTTATTTCCTCAAGATAAACCCGTTTTTTGCCCAGTCTCTAGTGTTTTTGTTACTAGTACCAACATCATTAGGATTTTTTAAAATTAGTTTAATTTAATTATAAAGCTCTATATTTATTACTGCCTTTAATTGTTTGTATTCAGGTAGACCAATTATGTAGTTATCAACAATATCATAAAATATCTTTGAACTAATAAATTCAAATTCCATTTTTAATAAGATGCGATAGGAATTATTAGGTAAGTATCTCTTATTTTCTATTTAAACACTTACTATTTATTTGATTTTTTTTTTTTGATTTTCTAATTACATCATTTTTCATTAATTTTTACTTTCTAATTGATTACACTATTTTTTATACATCACTATTTGATGCTTTATTAAACTATTTTGCATTACAAATATTTGTTACCCATCTGATGATTTTTTACAATTTATTTTATGCCACAACTAATATATCATTCATCAAATTTTTATTTTTTTTTTTAAATATTAAGGTGACCACTTGGGGGTCTGGCATAGTTTATTAACTTCTCAGTTCAATTATTGGGATATCGAATAGATACCCTTGACTTTGTTACATCAACGAGAATATAATTGGTCATACGTACAACTTTAGTTATTGTTTAATTAAGGGCTCCACTATACTATTTATAGTTACCCACCAATTGCTATATCTAGGATCCACTTGTAGATCCTCTATTTAAACCCTCTGATCAACTTAGCACTATCAGATGCTTTTCCCAAAAGAATTCCTGCCACTAAGGCCTCTTAAGACTACTTTATTCTCGTGATAAATCCACCAGAGCGGTCCATGTCCCACACATGTATCACCTGGTTTTTCAATAACTTACGCCCAATCCAAGGACTGGTATTTGCAGCTTTTGTGGCCGCTACCATTATCTACTCCTTGCCTTTATAAGGTTCATTCTGATCCTGATACTCACTTTCAACCAGTCCTTATACTGATCCCTCCCAACTACCAAACTAGTTAGCCTGAAAGGGTTGTTGTACCTAGGCTTTAAGTGCTTTCTGGTTTTACTTTTCTTGGTTTCGAATTCTGTAGCATCGGACCTTTTCCTCCAGTGCGACTCCAGTAGCCAGGTTGGTAGACCCTTCTTGCCCCAAGGTTGTTCATCTGGTTCTTTGGTCTCTGGTTCCGATTTTCTGTAGTATCATCGAAGATCTTCACTACTTCTAGCTCAGATCTTGCCAAATAAGTTTTAAATATTCCGGTTTCTTGGATTTGGATCACTCTAAAGCTTCTATAACAAGATAGTAGTATCAAGGTTACAGGTGATATACCTAACTGATCATCAAATAAATATTACTAGAACACAGGCCTATTTTTTGAAAAATATCTCTGATGGGAATCGAACTCTAGACCTGCTGCTTGGGGTGACAACTTAACCACTACTCTATGTCGCCATATCTCATTATTTATCATTTTTCATACATCGCTATTTGATATTTTATTAAAATAATTTTGCATTACAAATATTCGTTATCCACCTGATAATTTTTATATATTATTTTATATTATTTATGAAGTTTTTTTTTGGCTATTTAGTCAAATGTTATTAACGTGTCAGATGATAACTGACGCATCTCAGGTTATCTAAGGCACATCATCTAATGATCGATATCTGAGATGTGTCAGCTGTCAACTGACACAAGCATCAATCTCAGGCACAATATATATATTATAAATAGATACAGAATATTTGTAAATTTAGAATCAATTTAAGTTAATTCTGAATCCATATAAGTAAACTTTAAATTCTAAAATAACTTAAATAAGAATTAAATTTTTAAAAAAGAACAAGCAAATTTATTATAAATATATTTTTTTAAGAATTTTTTTTTAAAAAAATATATTTTTTAATATTTTTTATAAACAAAATATATTTAATTGGTGATTTGCAGACACAAATCACTAACTCTTCCCAACGATCACTTGTACCAAATTTTCTCTAAAAATAATCACTCTATTCTCTAAATTCTAC
>CAJVQC010000351.1:0-13613 GCA_910592285.1 Racocetra persica | reverse complement strand
TCCCGTTTACATATTTTCTTTACTAAAACCCTCAAATCTAATTAAACCTTTAAACTATAAAAAACCCTTCTACTCATAAAAGCTAATAAACTGTCTTTAGGGAATTTACCAGTTTTTTTCGTTATACCCGATTTCTCCATTATACCACTGGCAACTCTATTTTAGACATTAGATCGTCATAACTGTGAACATCGTGAGCTTGGCACAGCTCATACCGATAACGGGTTTCGTACCTCACAGTAGTCTAAAGCGCATTCACATATATGGAGGCTTAGGTGAATATTTGGTGATATTTTTTTGGAACCATATATTTCTTCAATAATTTTTATCATCATTATTAGACATTGATATGCCTCTTTCAAATCTTTTTTACCAATAATTCTACAAACTAATATGCTACACACCTGAATGAAATAAGTCAGAATCTTTCTATCAGCATCACACAACAGATCCCAACAAATTGTGGTTGCATATATGAGGATAAAGATCTTCCATTGATTTGCCATGAACCTTGAAAACCTTTCTCCGATAGAAATTTTACAAGGAATTCTACCAATATTGGATGGCACATCGATTTGGTTTGCATAATTTCTAATTTTTGAGGTATTAGCCAGTAACCTTCAATCCATAACTTAGTTATGATCCATTTTGCTATACCCAGAAAGAGGCAATGTATTGGGTCCATCACCAGAAACCTAACAGAATTAAAGTAAGAAAGCTTGTAGATTTCTAACCATCTGACAAGAGTATTGGAAACGTGCTGTTTTCTTTGATCTGCTGTCTTACAATTTTTCTATTTCATAGCATTGTTACGGATAAAGTTGTGGTTACATTCTACGAACCAGGAATCTATATCAGAAATACCACCAAAATGAGGTTGATTCCATGTATCATAATTGGACCTCTTATAACAATGATGATATGCGACCTTAGTCGAAATATGTCCACAAAGCTTTTTTGCTGCAGGTAAATCACTGGAACAACAAATTATAGCACATTTTATTCTCTTGCCAGATGGAGACTTAAACGTAGCTGATAGGTTTATTTCTTTCCAAAGTTCTATAAGCTGATCAACAATAGGTGCTAAATAGTGATTCAATTGATACAGCTTTGGTTCTGAAGGTCCAGGTATGACAGCTAATATTATTATATTAGATGGTTTAAACCTTTCATATAAATGTAAGAAAAAAGAACAAATGTAAAAAAAAAAAAAAAAAAAAAAAAAAAAAAAGAAAAAAAGAAAAAAAAAAAAAAAAAAAAAAAAAAAAAAAAAAAAAAAAAAAAAGATGATAGAAAAAAAAGAAAAGAAAAGAAAAAAAAGCAGAGAAAAAAAAAAAAAAAAAAAAAAAAGAACAAATGTAAAAAAAAAAACTAATGTAAAAAAAAAAGGAAAAAAACAGAACAAAAACCTTTCTTGATGAGGAAGATTACATATAACAGCATATATAACCCCACACTATATTGAGAAGATTCAAATGGTTGAAACCAATCTAAATTTATCATCAATTTGATATGGCTATTGGCTGTTTTTGGGTGAAAAAATGGAATTTCTTCATCATCAGAAAATGGTTTCCATATTCTACCATCATATATATCTGATAATTGGTTTTTGAATGGTCGATAGGCCCATCGTCTACATGCCTCCTCAAACCCTAATCTCTGGAACAACTTGGTGAACATTTGTTTAAGGTTTAAAACAGGATAAATGGATATCGGCTTTCTGACTATGCCATCTTTTATCTTGACTTTCTTTGAAAGTATTGCATTGTATGCTACTCTTCTGCTAATATTAATATGGTTTGGTAATTTCACATGAGTACAGCGAAGTATTTTTGGATTTTGTCCTGCTTTCATCTTTTATATTATATAGTTTGCAACAAAATTCGCATGTAGCGAATTTTGTTGCATTATTAGATATTGTTTGCTACTTCTATCGAAGTAGAAAAGCTATAATATTTATCCTTATCTATATTAGTTAGTAAATGCCGCAAATACTTAATCAAAGAATTAATGCTTGTGTTAGAAAGCTGAAACCTTTGTTGGTAACGAAAAACCTATAATACAATCCGCAGTACGTTTTTATCAACAGTTCGAGAATTGGTCTCAGGACTATTATCTAAATTAGGTGCATCAAAGCTTATTACATCCTCTTCTTTACTCTCTTCTTCAGTTTCATTGGTTTTATCACTCCTCGTATCATCATTTTCAATTTCATCATCAGAAAAAGAAGCAAATCTTTACCAGGATAAAAAGCTGATATCTTTGCATTATAGAAGCCTTCAGGAAGCTGCCTAACAAGAAACTGAAGATTTTTTGGCTGCGGCAGAGGCACCAAATTATATTCTTCACTATTCAAATAATATCCTTTTATAAAACATAAAAAAGAAAAAAAAAATTAGAGGAATTAGAATAAAAAAAAAAAGATAAAATAAAATAAAAAAAACAAATTTCACCATCCTTAGAATCAATATTATCCTGATCCATTAGAACAACTCTGTTCACCATATTTAAGAACCCTTCTCCGTTATAGGTATCAACTAGCCGATAGCCCGTCTGCCATCTTGAAATAATACATTTTTCCTTCACAATAAGGGGTTTCTGTTCTTCTGCTTCATGTCCAGCTTTAACTCTTGGATCTCTTTCTATACTATTACACTTACTACAGAAACATGACACTTTACTGCGTGTACGTTTTTTTGTTTGTAATAGAATGGTGGTTTTTTAACAATTCCTTTACTCTTCTTGTAAGTTATAATAAAAAATAGAAAAAAAAGACTAAGATATTGACTAAGAATTGAGTGCGAAAATATAAAAAAACTAATGATATTGAGAAAGAAACAACAACTTTCCTTAGCCTATTTATATTAAAAGCTTCTTATAAAAAAAATGAGGACAATGAAAGTTTATTTTATTCTTTGTTCGATGCAAACATCATACAAACAAATTAAAGTTATTTTTATTTTATATTCTTTGTTCAATACGCGTATCGGACAGACAAATTAAAGTTTATTTTTTTTTGATAAAATAAATATTATTAAATTACACTGAAAATTTATTTTGTATTCTTTGTTCGATACACATATCGAATATACCAATTAAAGTTTATTTTTTTGATAAAATAAATATTATTAAATTTCTTTGTTCAATACATGTATCGGACAGACAAATTAAACTTTTTGTTTTGATAAATTATATATTGTTAATTACACTGAAAATTTATTTTGTATTCTTTGTTCGATACACGTATGGATATACAAATTAAAGTTTATTTTTTTTTGATGTTAATTATTGAAAATTTATTTGTATTCTTTGTTCGATATATGTATCAGACAGAAAAAATTACAAGTTTTTTTTGATTAATTACACCGAAAGTTTATTTTTTATATTCTTTGTTCGCATTGTGTTTTAATTATATAAAATTTGACTTTTGAAGTAGTATAATTTTTTTTTTTTTTTTTTTTTAGAGTTGATATTATGTCTACAATACATAGTTCAGATATTTTTGAGTTATGTATATAATCGATCATGTATATTTCTATATAAACATATTTGATAAATAGCATAAATCAATTTTTATATATTAATTATATTAAAGGTGATATTTAAATATAGATATTACATAAACTAATTAAATCTTATATCACAAATACCATTTTTATATTTTACACAGTATGTGATGGTATAATAGTCATATATATATTTCAATTAATATTATAATAAAGATGACATAAATATCAGAGTTAGTTAAAATGTTATTTGAATCAAACATCAACACGACTATCGGAGTTAATTAAAATGTTATTTGAATCAATACATCATATAATAGTTTATTTTACATGTAATAATTTATTTGACATGTAATAGTTTAAATAATAAAACGAAGTTTATTTACTTACATGTTAAATAATAAATCTAATGACAATAAAATTGACTTGTTTTTAGCCAAAAAGATATAAAAGTAACTAGTTTTTTTAATTTTTCTGACTTCTTAATTTTACTGGCTTTTTTAAAAAACCTTCCTTTACTTTGTGTGGCTTTCTATTTCCTAATATAAACACAACCGATTTCCTTTCAAAGTTCTATAAATAGGTAATAGTTCACACAAACCCTATCACTTTATTCTTCGTCGAACTTATAGAAATATCAGCTTTCTGACCTTCTTTTATATTTTTTTCACTGCTGGTATTCTTAGATAATTATTTCATACAAATTTTTGAACAAGCTCTATAGGGCTACCGGCTTTTTGACTTCTTTTTTCTTGTTGCTAGTATTCCACAGGTAAATATATTTCATGATAATCATTTTACTACGACCTATATTTATCTAACATATCTTTTTTTGAATTCATATTAGTTTTGGAAATTTTTGAATTTTTATATTTTTTTTGATATTTTTCCTATTTGATATCATGCCGCGTTTAACAGACTTTCATTTTGAACTATCTCTAAGATCACGACAAGTAATAGATTCCAAAAAAAGATACTGTTCACATTCCCATTACAGTTCCAATTCATCTTTTAGATCTTCTTGTTCACATTCTCAACATCATCATTCTTGTTATTACTGTTCTCGTTCTCGCAATTGATATTTTCACACTCGATCCTAACATTCTCGTTCACGTGACAATTGCTCTTGATCGTACTCATATAACCATGATAGTTCAGAGGAAAGAAGTCGTAAACATTCCAAAATAGATGCATTAGAAGAAGGTAAACTAATTAATAATCATTTTATTATTTTATATATTTATGATACAAATATCAGCTAACAATATTTACCTTATTATTATTTTATTATTTTATATATTAATGATATGAATAAAAAATATTTATTTTATTATATTAATATTTATTTAATTATTTTTTTATTAATGATACAAATATCGGCTAACAAATTTACCTTATCATAAAAAATAAGTCTTTGAAAACTAAACTTTTCCTTCTCGAAGAAAGATTCAAATATATTGAAAGGGCACAATCAAATGCTTCAGATTTACAATGTTCTCAATCGTTTGCAATGCCTAATTACAATGATAATAATATTGACGATTATAATGGTGATACTAATATTAATGATAATAGAAGAAAAAAAAATCAGGAAAAAGAAAAATCTTTTTCACCTAAAAAGAACTATGATCCAGAAGAAAAGTTGAACAAGGCAATTAGTCCTAATGGACCAAGAATATAAAAAGGCTTTTAGGGTATGATTGTATTTAATTAATATATTAATTAATTAATAATATTAACAATAGAAATATTAGATTGTATAATTTATTATTATAGAAAGAAGTACTCTGTGCAGCTAGGCAATTAGCAAATGAGCATCCTCAGCTTGCGATTAGTGCTCAAAAAAAATGGTGTAAACAAAAAGAATTTGTTGGGCTTTCCATTCTACCCGCATTGAAAAGGCGTATTAATAAAAGCCTCAAATATTTGGATGAAGAAGTTGTTCACATATACTCAATGGCAAAGATTAAAGCTGACCCTGTATTGAATAAAGCAAATAAGAAACGTGGCAGAAAAAATTCGTGTATGCAAGATGTATATGACTATCGACTTATTATATATTTGTTTATTTTTATATTTATTTATTTATTTATTTTATTTATTTATTTTATTTATTTACTTTAGAAAAAAGTTAGAAGGATTGAAGATTTGCAACAAATAATTCGTATAAAAGATTCTATAATCAAGAAATATCGACCAAATGCCCTTAACAAGAAAGAATGAAAAGATCATCTTGCTAAAGTCATCACTATGACAGATTACCATTCTGATGAGTTAAGGGAGACCGATGCTGAACTTGCAACGAAAGAAAAAAACTCACGTCTGAACAAACATGTTATTAAAGTACATGTTCCCACATAGAGGTCTGAAAGGATAATGCCAAACTTTAATTTGAGTTTCTATCGTAAAATAGTTGTATCGCTTATTCTACAATTATTCTAAAAACTATATAGTGCAAAAAATTTTCTATTAGGCCGAAGAGGTGGCTTTAATGAACCAAGCCAATAAAATTATAAGGGAATGACATTATGACAAAAACTAGAAACAAAATACAAGACCACCTCTTGGTGCACCCTTTTGGACAATTGTCTTATCTTACGATTATAATAGATATAGTAACAATCTTATACCTAATACGTCTACTAGAACCAATAATTCAGGATCTAATAATAATAATGATAATAATAATAATGATCCTGAACCTGGTAATCCTAAACATACCGATACCGGATCTAATAACAATTTAGAATCTGACGATAGCAATTATGAACAAAATAATTCAGGACGTGGACCTGGAAATGAATCAAGGTATGCAATTAAAAACGGGTAGAAAATTTATTTATATATTTATTAACTTTCTATCCTAGATTCAATAATTCCAATACAAATGATTCTGAAACAAATAATCACGAATCAACTAATTCTAGACATGATTCTGAGTGTAGACCTGAAAATGAATCAAGGTATGCAATTAAGAACGGGTAGAAAGTTTGTTTATATATTTATTAACTTTCTATTCCAGATTCGATAATTCTGATACAAATGATCTGAAAACAAATAATCACGAATCAACTAATTCTGGGCATAATTCTGAGTATAACTCTGGACATAGATCTAGAAATGACAATTTTAATACAAATGATCCAGAAACAGATGAATCAACTAATTCCAGGTGTAATTCTGGGCGTAGTCCTAGAAACAACAATTCTGATACAAATAAATCAACTTCTACAAATAACAACCCTGACACTAAATCTCCTGTTCATAAGTCCAGCCGAATTAAGAATAAAAAAAGAATAAATGTTCCAACCAGAAAATTTGGCTATAGCGAAGACAAAATTGAGATATAAACTTCTAAACATACTATTTTTTTAGTTGACGTAATTTTTATGTATACTGTATTTATTACTATGACAGTAAACAACAATAAAGAGATGATACCCAGGATCTCATAGCGCAAAATGTGATATACAAGAGAAAACTTGACATCGTTATTTACATCAGTACAGATGAATTTTATTTCGTTCATATTATAAAGCATATTAGCAGTAGATTTAGCATATATATATTTAGCGAATATTCCAAAAATGTATATTTGTATAGCATTAGCTATTGATTAGTAATATTTGTATGTAGGAAAATAAATGATTATTAATTGCTTTTATTATGAAAATATTAATTCTATACAAATAGTATTAAATTATGAATACATAAACAATCAGAAAAATTTATATAACTATTAGTGAGCCAATATTCTGCGATACTTGGCATATACCACTTAGAAATTTAGAATATCATATAAATATCAGAGAATATAGTATCAATATTCTAAAGCCGATATTCTTGCCGAAATTTTGTATATACATCGCAGAAAGTGGTTGATATGTGCCAAGCCAATAGGTCATAAATACACGCCAAATAGCGGTGAGCTAACGGATTGTATCTATTAGACAAATATTGTAAGATATATATGATCTTTCTTAGACCTATCGGCTAGCCAATAGGCTATCGAAATTTCATTGTTGGACCTGTGTTAAACAAAACAAACTTTAAAAAATCTCAAAACAAAAATGATTATAACTTCTTAAACTACTAAGCAAACTTACTTTGGTGCTCTAAGTAAGGGGAGTACCAGAAATCACATGATTTAACTATGAATATATAGTCAGACAAGAGATTATATACATAAATATATATATAATATAGTATATAATCAAATATAATAAAATATATAATATATAAATTATATATATATTTTAATAAATCTTTAATTTTAAATAACAATTTTTCTACTAGTTTAATTTGAATAATTTAACTGTCAAAATATTCATCTTGATGAGACAATTCTAATGAGTTTAAAATCACTAAAATCTAATCACAGGACCCTGAGATTGTTAAAGTTTCTTGTACTATTTTGTATATAATAAAATTAATTTTATTATATATGAAATAGCACAAAAACCTTAATAATCTCAGGATCCTGTAATTGGATTTTAGCAATTTTAGATTTATTAGAATTGTCTCATCAAGATGAATATTTTGACAGTTAAATTATCCAAATCAGACCAGCAGATCAAAAGTTATTCAATTTCAAAATATTAAAAAAAATTTTAATAATTAATTAAATCAGCCAATTAGAATCAAGCTAGGAGTGATCATATCATACATGGATAGGGTGGCTACTAAGTAAAAAATATTATATAATAAATAGCACACCCCTAAACTTGCTCTGCTATTTATTTTACATATACTATAGAAGTTTTAAAACATCAATTTGCAAACTCATTAAACTAACTATAAAAACCTTTCAAAATAACAAAATTTCAAATCTAAAGTTTTCTTAAAATTATATTAAGTCAACTACTTACACTCCTTAATAAAAACTTATTTAGCTTTTCTATATGAACATTTTAATATATAATATATTACAAATAAACTCAAACTTATCAAATAACAATGAAACTTTTTTTATCTCTTCTCTTGCTATTTACTCTAAATTATATTAAGTAAATCTCAGTTTCTACTTAAAACAAATTTGTTTTACTCATCAAGATGAACATTTTGATATATAATATGCTACAAATAGACCAAAATTGACAATTTTACATCAAGAAAACTTCAAACTTTTTTGCCAGAAAACGCACTTTTAGTTCTAAAAATTTATCAGCAATTTTCTGAAATCCTATTGGCTTGCCTCAGAAATTTCACTTTTGTGCATCCATTAAAATTTCCTAGAACCCAATAAATTCCAAAAATTCACTCACTAAACTTGGAAAACTTACTGGATATTTTTAGTTTTTCTAAAATTTCACTATATATATACAAAAAACTTACTATATCTCAATATTCTATTATATAAACCTTACTTAGCACTCTAAATAAACTTATTCATGTGATAAAAATACATTTTATACTAAAATCTCAAAACAATATCTTTTAAATTTGCTTAAAAATAAACCAACTTTCACCAAATTTCTTCTCTTATATACAAAATTTACCCAACTAAAATTAAACATATCTTTACATTTTATTAAGTAAATCTTACTTGACATTTTAAGTAAACTTGATCCTGAGACTAATATATACACAATATTTAAAATCTTAAATTGGTATTTTTTGAACCTATTAAAAAATCCAACAAAATGTCTCACACATCAAAACTTATTTTTAAATATACTTAACAAAAACTATAATATAACTCAAAAACCAACTAAAACAACCTCTCTTAGTATTCTAAGTAAACTTATTTCCTATATTAAATTATATATATTTTAAAAACTTTAAACTAAATACTTCAAAACTTACTATTCTGGTTAGAAAAAATTTATATTACTTACTCATTAAATTTTATCTTCTATTTTACAATATGTCTTAACCAAATACACCTCAACGCCAATTTCCTCATCACTAGCTTACCACCTACCTGTTCTTTGGCAGTAACTTCTTTAACATGAATTTGGACCAACATCTCAATTGGTTTAATCATTTCTCAGTTCTAACAACAAGTAGTCTTTTTCTATTTACTTAGCTAACAATTCAAATAATTAATTTTTTAAAGTCTTTCCTTAAAGATTTTTATCCAGGTTTGATTATTCAGCCAGAAACAGACAATAAACCAGCTCTTAAGAATAACTTTGACCTTTTACTTTATACAATAGCCCTTCAAAAACCTAAATTTATTACAGACTTTATTCAAAACCAAAATCTTCAGATTAATGAACCTATAGATATTCCTCTTGAAATTATTCTTGAAACTCTTAAAAGATCTCTTGTAGCAATTACAACTGTTCTTTTTGAATACTTCAACTATCCAAAAATATTCAACTCTTATCTTTTTATTCCTCCTTATTCTATCAAAAAATGATTTCAAATTATTATTAACTTGGCCAGATTTTATCTTTTTCTTACTAATTGATATCAAACTATTGATCACTAAAAATTTTTCAATATTTAAAACTTAACCTAATTTATTTACGAACTTTCTTTCACATTAACCAAATCCAAGATAAAAATTTAAATACATCTATATTACAAATTTACAATACCTCTAAATTTCATATTAATATTTCTATTAATATATCTATACAAAAATTTTTAACAACTTAGCGTATTTCTTCTTTTTCTCTATTTTTAACTAAATTTAATAAGTGGTTTTAAAAATTTTTGAACATTATCAAAAACAATTTAATACTATTAATGAACAAAAAGTTTACAATTATATCAAATCTCAAATAGTGACAACAATGAACAACAAATACAAAAAACTCATTTCTAAAGAAATATATTTCTTCACTATTTTATCTATTCAAGATCATCGACCACCATAATGCAAAATAAATAATTTTTTCCGTAAATCACTTACACAAAACAAACTCTAAAAAATCTCAAAACAAAAATAACTATAACTTCTTGAACTATTAAGCAAACTTACTTTGGTGCTCTAAGTAAACTTGCTTTGCTATTTATTTTACATATACCATAGAAGTTTTAAAACATCAACTTGCAAACTCATTAAAAAAATCTTTTAAAAACAACAAAATTTACAAATTTTAAGTTTTCTTAAAATTATATTAAGTCAACTACTTACACTCCTTAACAAAAACTTATTCAGCTCTTCAATATGAACATTTTGATATATAAAATATTACAAATGAACTCAAACTTATCAAACCATAACAAAAACTTTTTTATCTATTCTCTTGCTATTTACTCTAAATTATATTAAGTAAACCTCAGTTCTCACTTAAGACAAATTTGGTTTACTCACTAAGACGAACATTTTGATATATAATATGCTACAAACAGACTGAAACTGACGATTTTACATCAAGAAAACTCTAAACTCCCTTGCCAAAAACATACTCTTTTTTCTAAAAATTCACCAGCAATTTTCTGAAATTCTATTGGCTTGCCCCAGAAATTTTACTTTTAGATTATCTACTATATCCAACCAAACCCTCCTGTCACATAGCCAACAACTCAGTCTACTGCAGCCTTTGTACTGTATACAGCCCTTGTACAAAAAAGCTCTTACAAATTTAGCTCTATTAAGCAAACTTTAATTAACATAGCCGTATATAGCCTTTACATAGCTATTGTTAACAACACAACCTACTGCTGCTATTGTTTAGTATATAGCCTCCATATAGCCAACAACATAGCCCACTGTAGCCATTGTTTTGCACACAGCCCTAGTACAAAAAAGCCATTCCAAATTTGGCTTTATTAAGCAAATCTTAATTTACATAGCTATATATAGCCCAAATTGTTACATCAAGCAACACTAGCCATACTAGCCATATTTAGTACAATTTAAGGTTACATATAGAGTTATACAAGCCACACAAACCACACTAGCCATACTAGCTATGGCATGACTTTGAAACCCTGGCTTTAGCCTACTACCCCAGTTATAAGTATTTTATATTATTCTATATTTAAACTTCAATTATTCAAAATCTTACTATATAAACCTTACTTAGTACTCTAAGCAAACTTACTCCTGTAACAAAAATATATATTATATTATAACCTCAAGAAAATACCTTTAAATTTATTCTAAAACAAACCAATTTTCAACAAACTCCTTTTTCTACGTCTTAAATTCACTTAACAAAATCAACTATATTTTTATATTCTACTAAATGTCTCAACCGAACATATCTCAACACCGATTTTCTCACTACTGGCTTGTTACTTACCTGCTCTCTGACAGTAACTCCTCTAATACAAACCTGGAACAACCTTTCGATTAATTCAAACACTTCCCAGTCCTAACAACAAATGGCTCTTTTCTATATACTCAGTTAACAATTTAAATAATAAACTTCTTAAAGCCTTTTTTTAAAGACTTCTACCTAGGTTCAATTGTCCAGCCTGAAACAAATAACAAACCAGCTCTTAAAAATAACTTTGACCTTCTAATTCATACAATGGCTCTTCAAAAACCTAAATTTATTATGGACTTTATTCGAAACCAAAACCCTCAAGTTACTGAATCTATAGATATTCCTTTTGAAATTATTCTCGAAACTTTTAAAAAATCACTCTTAGTGATTATTACTGTTCTTTTTAAACATACCAACTACCCAAAAATATTTAACTCCTATCTTTTTATTTCTCCTTACTCCATTAAGAAATGATTTCAAATTATTATTAGTTTGGCCAGACTTTATCTTTTTCTCACTAATTGATATCAAACTATTGATCACCAAAAATTTGTTCAAGATTTAAAACTTAAACCAATATATTTACAAACCTTCTTCCACATTAACCAAATTCAAGATACAGATATAAATACACCTATATTACAAATCTACAATACCCCTAAATTTCATATCAATATTTCTATAAACATATATGTACAAAAATTCTTAACAACTTACTGCATTTCTTCTTTTTTCTCATACTTAACAGAATTTAATAAGTGGTTTCAAAAATTTTTCAAATATTACAAAAAACAATTTAACACTATTAATGAACAAAAAGTCTATAATTATATCAAATTTCAAATAGTTATAACAATAAACAATGAATACAGAAAACTCGTTCCTAAGGAAATCTACTCTACTATTTCATCTATCTATGACTATACAAATACTGCTATCAAAACTGCATTACACTATATACATACATGTATAGACCCTACCAAATGCACAATTCTTATACCAAATACTATACACAATCTTTGCAATTTAACTACTCACTTTTTCAAACTTTTTTTTCAAACTTCACCTGCTTCTAAATACATTTATCCAACTATTGATAACTTTATCTTTTTATCTAACCAATCTTATACTGCTACTTTTTTTATTGTCTTTCCTTTTAAAGACCTCTATGAATTTGCTAACCAGACAGAACAAAAATTTATTACACTTAACCAAAAACTTATTGAATCCAAAAAGTCAAAACTCTTTAAATCAAATTCTACAACTCTAAGCTCTAAACTTTCTGAGCCAGGTTTTAAAACCCAAAGCTCTAAACAGATTTTTTTTCTTCTACAGTTATTTTAAAGAATATTTAAAAATGGCTGCAACCAATGATCAAATTACTGATCTTAATCTTAAAAAAACTCTCAACAAATTATCTTTAACAACTACAGATCCACAAATTTTAGCCAGAGTTATTGCCTACTATAATATCACTCAAATTTCTAAACCAACTATTGCAAACTTTAAAAAAAATTTCAAGAAATCATACCTTGACCAAGCAAATCAATATATAATCAAAAAGTTCAAGATCTCTATTCCTACTATATCATATTCAGACTTTATTGCTATCAATTCCAATACTCAACAACAACAACAACAACAAAAACAACAACAACCGATCAGCTCTTCTACAAAATCTAAAACAGTCACAAATTCTAATACTCAACAATGACAACCACTACAACAACATAAACAACAACAAGTACAACAACAACAACAACAATCGATTAGTTCTACTACAAAATCTAAAACTTCTAAAACTAACAAAATAGCAACAATATCATTCTAACAAACCTACTATAAAATTTACAATCTCTAATATTGATGAAAGCCTCTTTCTAATTTAAAACTTACTTTATACTCTATACTTTAACACTTTAACTATATAACTCTATAT
>CAJVQC010000350.1:0-13614 GCA_910592285.1 Racocetra persica | reverse complement strand
AGTAGTTTTATATATTAGCAGAATTTAAAATTTTGATCTGTATAATTCAAAAGAGATAATCTCTAGTAAATTTATGAACAGAACAGATAGAATTTTCGTTCTTTTTTTAGAGCAACATACAAATTTGACACGATATTCTTACTAAAACAGAAAAAGCTCGTGAAGTATGTTCTGATTAGATCCATATGCGTCCGCTCATTTGATCGTTATTTAAAGAAAGTAAGTTCTAGAGGTGCGAACTATAAACTCTATTTGGTACTAATTCAAAAAAGATAATCTATTAATCAATTTTCAAGATTTCTAAGGGCTTAACGAAGTAAAATTTCATGCAACATTTTCAAAATAGATTATTGTATATCGATATATAAATAAAGTAAACTTCACGTGACATCATTAATTAAGTCAAATGACAAATGAGGCCAGATCTTCAAAGTATGACGGACTTTTGAAAAAATATGTACTCTTAATAAAATTTATAGAGAATTAATAAATAAAATATTTTTTTGGCTATAAAATTTAATCATATGAATAAAAATATGAATTGCAAAAAAACCGTTTTCAAAGCATTTTAATAATTTTATTTTCACTGTAGATTAGCATGTTGAGAAATATACATTAATTCAAATTAGACTACTAATGAAAATTTTTTTTTATTATAGTACTTATGAAAATTATTCTAACATAAAAATTTACAGTAAGAAAAGTCGATTCTATTGCATTTCGTCACGAAGATGCTCCATTATTGTTATTACATCATGTTAAGACATTATACGCATGTGAAGCTGTTTTAACTACTAAAAAACCCCGATCATCCAATCAAATCGCATAAATGCACACGTAAAAGAATTATATTACCTGTTACATGAAACTTACAAGAAAAAATGTTATTTGGAAACTCACTTATAACAAAGTTGGCAGTTAGATGGTTATTATAAAAAAAATCTGATTAGTTGGCCCGAAGCACCTTTCCCCAGATACAACTTTTAACAATAAAAAGATAAACAGTTCAGTATGAATTTTATTTATCTGAATAGAAATCATTTTGTTCTTAATTTTAAAATTTTCACTTATAATATATGAGTTTATAAGTTGTTTTCCCCCAATCTTCATTCCAAAGCCTGTAAGTTTTAGGACATTGTTCCCCGATATCATGATATACAGCGTTATATCTTACTGAACATTTTGAACATTTAAAATTTTTTTTCCATTCTTCTTTAATCGTGACTTCAGTTGGCATTGGCTTAAAACAACAGTCTTTGGTATTATGATCTTTAGTCTTTTGACAAAATTTACACTATTTATATTCCCCATATTCAACATCTTCCCAATTCCAACAAATTATAGTTCTACTTCCACAATAACAATATTTCTTGTCAACTGAGCAACGATTACACTTGCTTGCTACTTTGTCTTTACCCCATGGGGGCAATTTGTCAGTGGGGGACCCCATCCTTCTTCATCATGATCTAGGGTAAATAATTATTGGTCAATATATAAATTCAGTACTATTCAAATTAGTTGAAAGTACTCACCATACATTGTTTGAGATATAATTATATTAGTACGCTTCGTTGTATTTGTCGTCAGAAGATATTGACTTTAAAACAAAACATAAATCTGATACTCATTTATATATATATGATGCCGTACTCAATTGCCTTTCGATTATATTTTTATTAGTGTTTTTTTTTACAGGTAAATCATATAACAATTATACAGTATATTTTACGTATATTTGAGGCAAAATAAGTAATATATTACATATTTACTTTAATGCTGTTTTATAGACGAAAAGTTGATGAGTACATATAAGATATTGTTTGTGCTAATTGAAATACGGCAATATATAAATACGTGTAAATACGTATCTACATGTGATATTGAATAAAAAATTTATGCACGCATATATACTGGACTAATAATGTAAATTACTGTTAGAATTTATTATAAAACATTAAATATAATAATATACGGTATTTCTGAATTTGCATTATCCGTATTACCCTGCAATAGTCACATTCGCATTTGTCACAATCTCACTATAATTTTAGCACTGATCCAACATTCAAAACCGGTTTATAAATATGTAAATTTAAATTAATTTATATTACTTATATAAAACCGAAATTAAAGATAAATTTTTTATTAACGTTAAAAATAATACCAAATTTGGATTTAAAAATTGTAAATCATGTCACTTCATGAATTGAACTTTAAATTAAAGTTGTTTTTTTATATTAAACAAATTTTTGGTCTTTATTTAGAGCATAATATATAAATCTATATCAAACATATCAGTATCGGATTAGACGCGATATTGTGCGATATTTTTACTGAAACACGTGATTTTAAAGCCTGAAAAGTTTATTTTATATGAGATTCCAAGTCTATTGACTGACCCTTATTCATCTACTTCCTAAAAACAAGTATGAAAATTTTATTTGATATTCCTAGGACGACTCATCATGCTCAATATTGATGTCGAGACACTTTTTTAAATCTAATTAGACAATATAGCCAGATTTTAAGGAGAAGTTTGTGAATACTAACAAAGTAAAATTTCATGTGACATTTTCAAAATAGATTATTGTACACGTGAGTTATTATCTTTAAATTACTACATTTGATGTAAATTTATCGATATATAAGTAAAGTAAAATTCACGTGACATCATTTATTAAGTCAAATGACAAATGAAGAATATTTTACGCGATTCTGGGTTAGGACATATTACTGCATTATGATGGACTTTTGAAAAATATGTACTCTTAATAAAATTTATAGTTCGTGAAATTAATTATTGTTTAATTCGGCACGTGATATAATAAAGATTTATAATTTTTTGTTATTCAAGAAAATTCTTGTATGATGTAAAATTATAATAATGAAAGCATAAAAGACATATATCAATGTTTTTGACCTTTATTCGAAAGCTTCATATCAAAATAAGCATTAAATTTCTAAAAGAAAAATAGAATTTGTATGAAGATAATGAAAAATCATCTATTTTCTGTGGCTAAAATATTTTAAAATTCATTTTTGCAACCTTAGATCTAACTTGTTTCTTAATAAAATAAACAAGCTTTGCTATAAAATTAATAATAATTCTTATGGCAAATTCTGAACAAATTTTTATAAATTTATTAACATCAACTAAAAAAAAACCAAAAAAATCTTCCAAGCAAATTTTAACATCTTCAGCAGATTCTATTACTTCCCTCGATGGTTTTAAGAGAGATTTCACAAAGTAAGACAATGCTTCAGCAAAATTACTCATGTACCAATAACAAATTCTACCGAATTGGCAAATCTCAAATGTTCTATTCTTCTTATATATGGCAACTTCCGATGGAGTTTTAATATCTATTAATGAAGAATTTTATTATTAACCAAAAATTATACTAATAACTATACGAACACTTAAGCATACCCGGTTTTTCTTTACTAATAATTAATGCCAATAAAACTACGAATAAAGTAGTAACCAAAGTAATAATGATAAGCATTTTTATAAGAAAAAGTAAGAACTTCATTTTTTTAATTGTGGAAAAAGCAATATGAAATTCTGCTGAATAAACCAAGCATACCTTTATATTATAAAAATTGTTATAACAAATATAAATTTAAAGTTCGTAAATATCACTGATATATTTTATTTATTCTATAATAATAAAATACGTTCGTGTCTATTTACTCAAATAATTACCATTAAAGGATATGAGTCTCAAAGAAAAAAAATCTAATCAAAGGTGATTGATTATAAATATTTATATATTAAATATTCATCATTCGCCTATAAAAAAAGCCAAATTTTTAGCTATTCAACCTATTAATATTTACATATAATTTGACAATAATATGAGTTCGAAACCCACATGTACCAAAATTTTGATGAAAGATATTCCTGTGGTTTCTTTTTCTCCTGGTGAATATGAAAGATACTGTGAAATATTTGCAAGTATCCAAAATAAAAATGGTGGTAAACTTTTTCAGAACGGTCTTCTGTTATGTCACCAGAATACCTTTGTCTACCAAAAACTCCTAGAATTATGTAACAATGTAAATGATAAAAAAGTTTTAAGAGCCGCATATGATTACTGCAATAGTCAACATGAACCGAAAATCAAAAACAAAAACACAATGACCATTAACAACGTCATCATTAAGAACGAGGTTGACCTCTCTGGTTCACCAGAAACAAAAGGACTGAATAAAAACGAATCAACCTGTCCTAGAAACAGCTTATCTGAAACAGCATGCCCTAGAAACAATTTATTAAGAAAGATCGGTTTTTTCATTATGATATTCATCATCATAGGATTATTTCTTTATGTAAGTGTAATCTAATCTAATTTTAAATCAAATAATATCTTCGACTTTTAAATTAATTTTAATGATTTCAAGGCTATTAAATATGTAAAAGATAAAGAATCCAGAATCAAAGAATTAGAGGCTAGCAATCAAAGGAAGCAAGATAAATATGATAAGCTCAGCTTCGAATACAATAAGATGATCGAAAAATCGAAAATGAAAAATGATGAATATCGAAAAAGAAAAGAAAAAATTGATAGAGATGATAATGATTAATGTGATTTCTATGAAATTTTTTGATAAAAATCACAAAAGCTAAGATAAAACTTAAAAATAAAATACAAAAAAATTTTTTTCATATATCAATTAAAAGAATAGCGAAATGAAATTTTCTAAAAATTGTATAACAACAAAATTTTTGTTTCCTCTAAATCCTGATCTCAAAAAGTGATGAAGACTAAAAATTAACACTGTACGTAAATATTTGTATTTACATCTGAACAGGAAAGCAAAATAATAATAAATTTAAAATAAACGAACGAGGCGCATGGTTTATAAAATTATTCACGTTGTCGCATTTGGTTTGACCAATAAAAGTGCAGCAACGTGACTTGTGAAACTTGGCATTTGTTTTTCTCTTAATGACCATCAGCCTAACTTAGATTAATGCGGGTCAAATCTATGATCAAGTTACTGCACTATACAAAATGGATCCCGAGACTAGTATTCCACAAAAGATCTGGGTCCGAAACCAGACCTTTATTAAGATCCGCCCGGTCCGGTCTGAAACATAAGCTAGCTTTTCTGTTTGGTCTAATTTATTCTATCTTTACGCGGTTATTTATATTACCTATATTACAATATATCTTTTATAATTGAAACTTAATAATGCTGATCTCTGTTACTCATGCGCTTTTACATCAATATTTTATATTTAAGATGATTAAAAGAAATAAATTTTTTCTAATATCATTCGAATTTCTATTAAAATAGAAGAAAATAAATCAATTAAATATACCAATAAACACCATAAAAACAATAAAACTTCAATATTAAATGTCGTGATAATGCTGTCAATAATTCTTCTTATTGAGATTTTAATAATTTTACTAATTTGGGGGCAAGTATATTTTAACTGTTGAAACTATATTATAATTCATATTAATTTGTGATCAATAAATAGTGTCAAAAGATCTCGCCATTCATATTTGTATATTGAACCTTTCGAGCCAATTGTGCATGGAACTTTTGGTGTCAACCAATTTAAACTTTGGTATATACTAGGTCAAATAAGTGAATTTTTTGCTAAAATAATGGCTAGAAGTCATAGATTCAGACATCCTTGTCATGACAGGTTCGTGCCATATTAAAATTCAAATAATTTTATAGAAATTCCTTGAAAAAGAAACAGTCACGGCATTCATATTTATATACTGAGTCTTTTAAGCCTGTTATGCATGGAACTTTTGGGATTGACCAACCTAAACCTTTTGATATGTTTTCTATATATGGCCTTAGTAAGTGAAATCTCCTTTTGAGTGGGTCCGACACTCCACGAGATCGATTTTTTTTCTCGATTTACGGATACCTGAAAATATTCGGGTACAGAAAAATCAACTTTTACAATGCAATAAATGAATAACCCCTTTTTTGTTACAAAAAATTTCTCTCGCACATTGTAAACGATATTGACAAAATTTTCAATTGGGCATAAATTCGGTATTATATTATTTTTGTTGTATTGTCGTTCCGTTCCTGATGGCAATCATTATACCTAGATATATAAACCTTTTCATCATATAGATATATAAATCTTTTCATTATTGAATATAATATGAAAATGGATACAGCTCCTTCTCTCAGAATACCTCAATGTTTTTATAGGCTTTCATATCTATGCATTTTACCTCTGGAATTTTATTTTTTGAAGAAAATATATTAATAAAGAATTCTTAATAATTTTTTCATTTTGTTGAGCATTTTCTCTTTCAAGTAAACATCGATTTCCATGTAATTGCCAGTATTGTGATCCTTTTTATACGCATGATATTACACTTTATTTATCTTTATTTTTTTATTAAGCTCGTTCAATTTCCTCACGAAATCTAATATTTAAATAAAATCCAAACTTTACAACAGAACTATTTTGTTACTTTCTAACAAGTGTTGCCATTTTTTCCTTTGATGAATGATTGTTAGATTTCTTGCATTTATGATAAGGCCACGCAAAGTTAATTTATCATTTTGCATAACCGCCTACCCAATTTTTCCAAAAAAACATTTTTTTTTAATAATAAAGTTATCTATCACCTAAATTTAACATCCAGGTGTTATTCTTTTCGATCTATTTAATTATTTGTATAAACAAAATACTTCATCAATCTGACCCATTCTGACGAATTTGGTCAAAAGTCACGTGATTTTTATTTTTGACTTTATTTTATGTTAAAAGAGTAACACCAAAGATAAGATTATTTTGAAATATAAAAAAATTTTGGCAATTAATGTTATTGTCATTCCTGATGGCAATCATTATACCTAGATATGTGAACCTTATTTGTCATTAAATATAATATGAAAACGGATACTGCTTATTTCACAAATAATACCTCATTATTTTTACAGGACTGACTTTAGTAATATGAGTAATACTATACCGTATTTTCACGTTAGCTAACATAATAGCACTAGCATTACAAAAGTTTTACCACTATTAATAGATCCCATCAATATAGGCTTAATGATTTAAAGATAAAACAATAACTCATGCATGTATAATACATGGTCATGACTTTTATTATATTATAACAAAAATTTGTTCAGAAAATAACTTTGAAATGCTTCATTAAAAATTAAAACCTAATTTCCACAAAATTATTCATCCAATCATTATTCCATTCAAAATGACAACATTTTTCACCTTTATAATGATATATTGGTCTATATTTTGCAGAACATTTGTCACATTTAAATTTTTCTTTTTCGTTTTCTATTGCTTTTTTAAATTTGCAATCATAAGTATTATGATTATCTTTGAAGCAAAAATAACACCACAAATGTACGTCCGAGTGAACATCGTCCCAGGACCAATAGTTAATGCCCTATCCAATATGATTATTTTCTTTACAAAAGCCAGCATAACACAAATCACAAGTTTCTTTTTTTACTTCTGGTGATTCGTTCTAGGGAAAAGGCGAATTTGTCGGTTCAGGACCCCATCCTTCATTTTTTTGATCTAAAGTAGACAATTATTTGTCAATATTTCACAAACACTAAATGAAATTATTTAAATATACTCACGCATTATTTGAAATATTATTATCAGTAAACGCATTATTTTTGCAGAAAGCATCTGCTATTGCTTTCCCTCCCAAAGAGCCAAGGTTGTTATCTGAAAGATCTAAAGCGGTTAAACTATTATTTTTACAGAGAGCATTTGCTATTGCATTCCTCCCAAAAAACCAAGAATCGAACAGAAGTAGAACAGTCTTAACTTTTTAGCCTTTTTTTATAGAACCAACTAAACCTTTTTTTTTATCATCCTCGATATTATTATTATTCGTGAAGTAAATTTTTTGAATTTTATATTCCACAGGATTCAATTTGGATATAAAAAAAATACAATAGTTAATTTAGTTCTTTAAAGAAGATAAAAATGTAAAAAATGTAAAAATAATATTTATCATAGGAAATTGTTGAATATGATATAATTAAGATAAATGTAAAACGCCGAATTTTTAAATAAAAAAAAGATCATATTATTGAAGCAAGAATATAAATGCCAGAATTATAAATTATGTTTATGGAATAACTAATTACATTTTTAAATTTTATATATTATAAGTAGATATTGGTATTGGCTTCAAAATCCTAAATAACAAATCTTAAAACGATCAGAAATATAAAAGTCCTATCAAATAGAAAATACTAATGTAATACAAATGACGTAGTTCGTGATATGTTCAAGGTTATGATGATTGAATAAATAATTGTTGCATTTAAAGATTTTAATAATAAAGATATTTTAATATTATATTTTTAGTCGGTTGATATAAGAAATGTAATATAAAATTGAGTGCAAAATTTTTGTAGTTCATATCTCTTCTTAGAACACTTCGACTTCTTCGATTGTAAACTTAGTTCATAGTGGCACATGATTTAACGGACCCACGGGTCTGCGAATTAGGGATGCAAAGACTTGCTTCCCAATCAAATTATAATGTATATATTTCATCCTATTTTATAAATAACAGGTAATTGTAAGGATTTAGTATATTTACATGATTTCAAGTATTAAGCATCTTAAAATTTTTTTAACCTTGTTTAACCGTATTAATTACAATAATTCAGCCGGCACTATAAAAATTTTTTATGCGGTTAGACGGTTCCAACTATAGTTGTCAGACGAAACCATGTGATGTTAATTATCACCTGTCATAAATACAAATATCTAAAATTTAAATCTAGTTTTTATTAAGCTTTGATGGTTGACAATTAGCATCATATAGTTTTGTCTAACAACTATAGTTCCAACCCTACTTTTTTGATACTAAATTGAGCAAATATATCGTAATCTATAAAATAACGAGTTTATTTATTTTCAGAAGGCAAATTTATATTATTGCCATTAACAATTTTTCTAATATTGATATTAATAATAAATGACAAAAGACAAAATGAAAGAACAAATAAAAAGTATGTTCTATAATGACGAAATTATCAAGAGATCCCAACTGAGCAAAATGATAAATATCATTTTCAACTCCAAATAAAACTATAAAGAATAAAAAATAATTAATACGTAATTGATTCAAAAAATTTAAATATAATGAAAAATTGGATAATACCTATTAAACAAAACCATCCCATGTATTACAATTCAGAATACCGAGCAAAGCTAATGAAATTCAAAAATGAATAAAAGAAGAAAAAAATGCATATAGACAAAAAAAGTGTACATCCCAAAATTTTATGAAAAGATCCTGATTGTGCAAAATAATTGATTTTCGAGTTAAAAAACTTAATGAGTGTTATAAATATACCCAATAACCAAATCAAACCAAGGTAATTCGAATCAGAATACCAATTAATGTTAACGTTATTTAAACAAGAAAAGCTACTATAGCTAACGAATGAATACCAATTCTACGTTGAAATCGCAATTCTTGAAATCAATACCATATCTTTTATTACCCTTTTGTTGAGTAATAGAGTTACCAACGCACCAGGACCAAACATACAGAAATTAATTCTGAAGACATTTGCCACGTCTTCATGGCTATAAAATATAAAAAAATGTTAACTATATGAAGCAAAGCAAAAATAATGAAAGAAATAGAATTTACAGTAACAAAGGTCTAATTGATAATCCAAAGATTCCAGATACCTAAATGCAAAAAATACGAATTTAGCCAAAAAAAAAAAAAAAAGACAGTAGTATAATTTAAAATTAAACATACACTGGAAATAATAACTAAGAAAAAAAAAATAACGCCACAAAACCTTGAGTAGACTATTAGCAAATGGTCTTGTATGGCTTTTTCTTGATTTGAAAGTTGCGTACTCATATTTCTACAAGTTAGAATTTAAACCTGGTAAGTTTATATGTACTCGTTAAGAATTATTTCATCATCTATATATATCTCATATATTATAGAATTATATTATACCAAGAAAATACGAGTAAACTAAAATATATTGCAGATCCTATATATTTAAGTTTTTATATACTGCTAGTAAGGATCTTATATATTATTTAAACTATTAAACTAAAAAGTATTTATTATAGTATATTGTAGATCTTTAAATATATTACAGTAATAATGTTCTAATCTTGTTTACACGAGAATTCTTCGAACAGAAATCTGATAAATTGACTCGTTCATTTTCTCGCCTATGGCAAGACAGATCCTTCTTTGAATACATAGGTAATAATTTTTACAGAAAATGCACACAGAATTTAATTAGTGTAGATAGATGTATATAATATTTAGAATAAATGAACTGTTTGTAATAAATTTAATAATAACTCATTGTCTTACCTCTTTTATCTAGGAATTTATCAGGCTGAAATTAAGTTAAATGAATTTCAAAAATGCTAACTTGATTCCAACCCAAGGTAACAAATTTTATTTTTGTTAACTGGAAGAATTCCTTGTATCAACACATCCAATAATTTGTGATTTAAAATAATTCTTAATAAAGTTAACATGCTTATTCCTTTGCATGAGACAGTGAATTTTTCTGAAATCCTTAATGTTATTCGTAATTTTGTGCCTAATGGTTCTAGAATGAACGATGAAGATTTGCTAAAGAATGGTAACTTGCTTTCAGTTATTTTGCAATAACACATTTCACCGAATATTAATAAAATGGTTCTTTTTTTTTGAAAATTGCAATTCTTTTACCTTTGTTAACAGCAAAAAAACATTAAACTAACTTGCAAATTATCTGAACTGGTTAAAAGATTAGAATCTAAGGATATGCTTTTGTCATCTACTGTCAATATACTTAGACATTGTTATTAACATTTTTTATTAACTCAAAGTATTGGATGAGCAGCACAGGAAACAATCAAGGGCATTGAAAATTGGAAATGCAATAATTAAAAATTGTATGATTATATTATAATATATAATTCTGGTTCTTAAGTACCAACTAATAATGGTTTTATATTTTATCACTAGATGCTAGAAATTTTATTATCCAAAATTCCGAAATCTTTCGACTCAAAAGATATTATAATTCTCTTAATGCAATGTTAAAAAACTTAAAAGAATTGGTTAAAGAAAAAAGTTACCAAGTCAATTACAACAAGCACACGAAAAAGTATGAGATTTGATCATAAAAAAATAACAGTATTGCTTTAACTTCATAAAATTTGTTATTTTTGTCTATTGAAAGTTCCAAGAATAAATAAAGATATTAATTGTGAAACAAATTAATAGCTGTTGTTGATTTTATGTCCTTCAAAATTACGTATTCCTTTTAGTAAAATTAAGTAAACCAATTAAATTAGTTTAAGACATATAAATATCATACTAAATTTTATTTATCATTGGGTATTTTTTCAATGTACATTAATATAAAAATTTAATAAAGTAGACCATTTTTAACAATTATTGTTATTCAATAAGTAGAGTATCGTGTCTTTAGTACAAACCTAATTTTTAGAGTGAAAAATCTACATAGTAACGATCACGTGTTGTACTTGCGAATAATTTAATTGCATGTCAATAGAACGTAATACATGATGACTTTGATTTAAAAGAAATTTTACTTTCAACTTTTTGTCGAATGAGAAATTTTGTTTTGTTAGTTAATCATTTTATTTTTTCGAAAATAAAGTTCGTGACTTAGTCACGTCAATCAAATTATAGTGGGTCAGAATTATCAAATTTTGTTTAAAATCGTCAAATAGACTCACTTGTTGATGAGATATCCAATATCCAAGAATTTAGTATCCAATGGATAATCACGTGATTTCAAGCACTAGGCACGAAGCCAGTAAAATGAATGCCAGATAATATCATATAACCTGATTTCGCAATGTAATGAATATAACGGCTAGCTAATGATCGGATAGAGACTTTTTTGATAGAATGTTAATGCCAAAGGTACTATTTGTTCTTGCTCATCTGTTTTTAAGTTTGTAAGGAATGCTTTGATGACCTCTTTTTTAGCGAAATTAGAATTTGCCCATAAGATGGACACAGTAATGTTGCACCATTGATGATTGACATGTATGTTAATAAGATAATAAGATCTGCCATAATGACAATTTGTACTGTAATTTTTATATACGCTTCTGTACTTTTGTACTTATATAGTAAAGTCATGTGATAATTATACTGTATAAATTAAACTAGCTAATCACGCATAAATTGTATTGTAAAAAGAATAGAATGCTTTTTATATTTATTTATATATTTTATATTGCAAATAATAAGTTGACTCAACAATTGAGTCATGATTTATTGATACGCTTATATGTAAATTGTCAAAACTATAAATTTATCAACTGACTCTTGTGTAGTTCAAAATTTTTAACAACAATAAATAACTTCACTTCTAATTACACAAAACAAATAAAACTTAATGTCGCTTGAACCAAGAGATCTATTTCCAGGAAATCAAATAGATTACTTTTATTATTTGGATTTTCCAAATTCTTTGTGGTTATCTCAACTGGCAAATAAATCTAATAATTTGACTTCTTTAAATTTGGATTCTTTAATACATGAGGATGCTTCTCAGGGTAAGAAATTATAATTGAAATAATAATAAGAGAGAGAGGAATTAATAATTTTGTTCATATTAGATACAATTACTTTAGAAGATTTTTTGACCATAAATAAATTTAAAAAAATAGATGACAAAATCAATGCTCTTGATGTTCTTTTTACTAATGATCAATATAAATTTTTTATTTTGCTTTTACTATTTCATGTATACTTAATTTGTTTATTTATTATTTTATTATTTTATAATAATTTTAAGAAATATTTGTTAATAAAATTGGACATATCGAGAAAAATCATTTAGATACTAAATTTTACGTGATTTGTAGAATACCAATTACTAACAATTTCCAAGATAAAACAGAGAAAATCAAATTTGCAACTAATTTCGAACTCAGTTCACTTTTCTACGGCATCAAGAGGCGGTCAGAGATCCAGAATTTAATTTAGCAAGATCTACAATATACAGGTACATATACTGTAATTTTGATGACGTTATTTTTTTAAATCGATGCGTAAACAAATATCAATCACTTAGCTTCTTTCCTTTGTTCTTTAAACTTTCCCTCTTTTCTCAATTATTCCTTTAATTTTTTTTCTTTCATATTTTTTTTTTACCTTTTCTTTTCGTTGTGTGGATAGGGCCACTGAATGTGGTAGTCTAAACTTGAAGCTTCCATATACATAAAATGTCTTTTTTTTTGTTTTTGTAGTTTTTTTTATAACCATTTTTTTATTTTTTTGACTCTGTCGAAGTGTATGTTCTCTGAAAATGAGCTGAGAACCGACGAAGGTTTCGAGTTAGCAACGAATACGAGTGTCTAGACGTGAAACTGGCTCGCAGGAATTGACCTTAAGATATGCTCTGGGATTCGTTTTCGAATGGGTGAGGGCAAAAGCGTAGCAATTCGAAACATTTGTCGGCTCTTCGGAAAATTTTATTGAAGCGAGCGATTATTTTTTCTTTTTTCCCTTTTCTTTTTTCTTTTTTCTTTCTTTTTTTCCCTTTTCATTTTTTTCCCATTATTTTTTTATTATTTATTTTTTCTCTATTTTTTCGTCG
>CAJVQC010000349.1:0-13617 GCA_910592285.1 Racocetra persica | reverse complement strand
TAAATCCAGTCCAGGTAATAGTATTCTGGCATTCTACTGACAAATTAACCAACCAAAAAGGAGCTACAAAAAAAAAAAAAAAAATGGAATCTGAGAATTATACAAACCTGACCCGATACTTAACCAAACTAAAGATGGATTCAACAAAAAGCAAGCCCTAAAGTTAAAGACACAAGCGAGACACTATCTTGTACAAGAAGAGATATTATACCAAAAAAGTGCCTCTGATCCCGAATGGCCCTTGAGAGTCTTACAAAAAGGACAAGTGTCAATAATACTGCAAGCTATGTATGATGATCCTGTAGCAGGACACTTGGGTAAAGGAATGATGATTGAGAAGATAAAGAAAAGGTATCATTAGAACCAGTTTGTATGAGATATTAGAAACTATATGCAAAGTTGTAACGCATGTCAATAGAGAGAGAAGCCTAAGGCAAGGAAAGCATTACACCCGATAAAAGTAACCCAGCTGTTTGATCAAATTGGGATAGATATCGTAGGGCTCCTGCCCATTACGAAGAAAGGAATCACTATCTTGTAACTGCAGTAAAGTACTTGACAAAGTGGCCCGAGATACAAGCTTTACCTGATTATTCTACAGAATCAGTGGCTGCATTCATATTAAAGGATATAGTTACATGACATAGGTGTCCCATGTAATTTAATCTGACCAAAGCTCACACTTCGTAAATAAGGTCATGAAGTTGGTTTTTGATAAGGCAAAGTTAAAGCGTAAGCAATCGTCTACCTATTATCTACAAAGCAACAGGCTTGTTAAAAGGTTTAACCAAACCATTAGTGAGGTGCTGGCAAAATGTATGAGTTAGTATAACAGAAATTGGGATGATTACCTAGCTCCTGTGCTATTTGCATATAGAATGGCTAGGCATGGCACGATGAAGTTTGATCCCTTCTACCTTATGTATGAATGAGAAGCAACACTACTAGTTGAATTAGAAATAGAAATCTACCCTGTAGACCTTGATGATGATGAGGTTCATGAATCATTGATTCTAGCCCAAATGTTGAAGTTGATAGATGAACTATTCGAGACACAAATCCAAGCTCAAGAGAACATATGTAAGTTACAGGATAGGCAAAAGCAGTATCATGATCAACAGTACCCCTGCAAAGCTTCGAAATTAGAAATAAGGTTTGAGATATTGAGCAAAGCTAGGACAACAGCTGGGTGGCAAATTGAAGAAAAAATGGACAGGCCCATATATAAAAATGCAGAATTCAAAAAAAAAAAAAACTCTGGTTAAGAATAGCAAAACAAATAGAGCAACACCTGGAAACATTGAGAAAAACAATTCAGCAACAGGTTAACTGAATGAACCCGGAGAAAGAATTGGAGATAAAAGGAATACGAGTAATTTTGCGTAGCCAAAACCAAGAAATAGAAGAGATGTTTGGAAAACTACAAAAAAAAGCAAAGCCCAACAAATCCACAATGACATGCACCTGTACCTCTGGACCTGGACCACCCTGCTGGGTTTGACCCTGTGATATCTGTTGAAGTTGCTGGTGCAACCTGAAATGAGAAATTAATTCAAGCGTGTGATGATGTCAAAAACCTAAACTCCTAAGCTTAGTTTAATGCCCATGTTCTGGAAACATACTATAAAGTTGGTAGCCTGTTGTTTGAGTCTGGTTGGGGCAATGAAGCAAGGAAAAAGTTGGCTCAGCAACTTCTGGAATCCAAAAGAAGCCTCGTTTGGAAGATTGTTAAGCGCACGTACCTGCTGTTTAGTACTTATAAAAAATATAGTATATATATAGTTCAATACATTTCCATCTCAGTACTTGAGTGAATGTTGGATTTTGACTTTACAGAATTGTTGGCAGAAGCAAGAAGGTTAAGGAAGGATGATACTAGAAGGCTGTTAACAGATTTGACAGAGCTCATCCTTAATGAGGGGGAAATATTATAGAAAATTTCTTCGAAATTTTCTTTACCGCAAATTGTCGATATATAGTTTCTTATTCTATTATATAAAAGCAGTAAATTACATAGTCACAATAGTATTAGCACATGTATGGGTCGAAACCCGAGATTAGGGTTTGAAACCCTGGGTCTGGGTATGGAACCCCAGATCTGGGTCCGAAACCCCAGATCTGGGTTCGAAATCTCAAATCCGGGTTTAAAACTCTTACTTATCAAAATGTATAAATAGAATGCTTGCATAATAACTAAAGTAACTCTTTCTTACTTGGCTTCAATAATATATAAAGTGGATACTTTACCTATCTTTTCCTAACTCTTTTTTATTTTTGACCCAATAATAAATACATAATAAGCTCTGACCTTGCTTAATAAGTGATACGTGGTAACTGACTTGAATCTATACGCAACTTGTATAACCTAACTTGGATCTATACGTAACCTGTGGTGACCTAACCTGGACTCTACGTAACCTAACTGCAACCTATAATGACCTGATTTGAACCCTAATCAACCTAAGCATACCCTGTGATGACTTCTTGCGAATATAGCCTTATTGAAGCAGTGATACTTACCACAATTGATAATTAATACCCCATATGGATCCGGACTGTACAACTTACCATCAGGATTTATGCTTATAGTGCTGAACTAAATTGGTTTGGATATATAAAAGCTTTCTCAAGTTGTAATAGTATCTACATATTCTCTAAATAATGTAATAAATTTTTTTGCGTATATTTTTAGTTAGTAAGCTTCTTTATACTGTTAAACCTTTTAAAACTGATATACATTGTGAACAGATATTATATCAGTATTGGGAGGTTATCAGATTTGAAAACATAGTAAATTATTAGATTTATATAGCGAAAATAATTGGTTAGATTTGACGTGTTAGCAATTTTGACAGGATCGGTTTTGAGAAGTTTAACAGTATGAAGTTTTTTTATCCCTAATTGTATAAAACGATACATAAATATTAAAAATTATGTAATTTAATTGGTTAATTATCATGAGTAATGTAATGGTTGGTTTGGAAAAATGACACAATAAATGCGTAGTGTAGCTCCAACTGCTACTAGAAGTTAGGTAGATTAAATAGTAGAAGGTTTCTGCAGGGGCTATCATGTTAGTCCCCATTGCCTCACAATACAAATTTAGTTAGATAGATAATCAATTATACCAAAAGGGTAAGATAAAATTAAGTAATCACAGGTAGAAGTAATCACAGATAGATCTACAAAATTCTAAAAACAATTTTGTTTTTTTATATTTGTAGCAATTTATATATATGTTGGTTTTTATATTAAGGGTATTCTCAAGCATCTAAATCAATAGGTCTGAGTTCAATTTTAATTAGTGAAAAATAAATTATTCGGTTAAGTGAATTCATATTGCGATGAAAAAAAGATAGTCAGAGATTATATGTAGAAGTTTGTCTGATTGGAATTTTAATTTTACATTATTTATACAGCTTAGAGTACTTTTTAAAAAATGAAAACTAATCATAATGAAATAAAAAAAACTGTATATAAGGTTTTCTTAAAACTGTAGAACTCTATAGCCAAAAATAAGATCTAATTCTTGTCTGTTTAAAAAGTTAGTATAGTAATAATTTCTCAAAACCCGATAAAATCAACTTATTTCTAAGCTAATTTTTTTAAACAGACAAAAATTAGATCTTATTTTTGGCTATGAAGTCCTACAGCTCTAATGAAACATTTTATATTGTTTTTTTTTATTTTATTATGGTTGATTTTCATTTTTTTAAATGTACTCTAAACTGTATAAATAATGTAAAATCAAATTAAATTTATTAGCCAATCAGACAAACTTCTGTTTATGAGATCAAACCATCTTTTTTTTATTATAGAGTTGTACTGATTGGCTAAAATTTAATATCTGCATTTCTCAACATGAATCTTTGACAAAATTACCATAAGTTTTACTTCAATTGATCATAGTATTTGTGCACAATCTCTATAGTTAGTTAATTATACTGAGAGAGATGCTTGAGAGCTAGGGTTGACAAATTACCATAATTTTATGTAATTTTACGTAATTTTAAGTAATTTTACAAAATTTAATTTTTATGTAATTTGTAATATGATTAATATCAGCCAAACTTTCATAATACTAGTAATGCCATCAAGAGAAAACCTGCTATCAGGTTTTCAGTTATATTTTGTATTGGACACAATTGCAAAATATAATTAAAGCCCAATAACAGATTTTCTTTTATATAATCAAATAAAATAAAAATCGTTATTATAATGAATAAAAGTTTATTAAATTATTTACATCATTTGTTAATAATGAAAATAGTTATATCATTTGTATCGTTTATACTGTATAAAAGAAAATGAAATATATAAAGTTTTATAACAAAATTAAAATAGCTTAAAACAAAATCGAAGATATACAAGATAAATATACTATAAGAATCAATGAAAAGGGTAAAGAACATTACAAATACAAAACATGCAAGAAGAAATAGACAAAAATATAACTTAGTTGCAAGAACATATTAATACATGTACTTTATGCAATTTGAATAAAACTTTTAATACTAATAAATAACAAAAAGTATTAAATCTTATTTTACAAAAACAAATTGAATTGAAATCTTTGCTTGCATATGTTTTTTATATATAGGGATTTCATTTAATATAGTCAAAAATATAGATTTTCAAGCCTTTTTTAAAAAGCTTGTCCTTCTTTTAATATTCTATTACATTGTACTCTTTCCAATTCACTTTTTGATAAAGAACACATAAATCTATAAGTAGTTGTTTAAAATATCTTTGATAAAACATCTTATCATTGTTTGGTTAATGATGGGTAATCAAATGTTAACAAATTACTAATAATTAATTACATGATTACTACATCTGATCTGATTTTTTATAAATCAGTTTGTACTAAAAAAGAACATTATGCCACAAAAAATATAGCTAAAGAGATTGAAAATATAATATACAAAATTAATATTGATAAATTTGTCTGTGTAATCACAGATAATGCAAATAATATGAAAGCTGTATAGAATATTTTAAAAAATAAATATTTAAACAAGATTTTTCTTAGATATTAGGCTCATAGAATAAATCTTTGAGTTAAGAATATTCTTAAAAATGAATAGGCTTTTCAAATTTTAAAAAAAAACTAAAGAATTAGTTTTGTATTTCTGTAAT
Source organism: Racocetra persica (assembly GCA_910592285.1). Lineage (NCBI taxonomy): Eukaryota > Fungi > Glomeromycota > Glomeromycetes > Diversisporales > Gigasporaceae > Racocetra > Racocetra persica. Next base: position 8,478 of record CAJVQC010000349.1, on the reverse strand, counting down.
CATCAAATTCCTATATAGTGCTTGGCACAATCAAACAAAAACTTGATATTTAAATACTTGTAATTAGTCAAACATCAAATTATCATAGAACAAACAAGTTATATATGCTTAAGTATTAATTTGTATATATATAACTAACTTGATCTATAATCATTTTATATTCAACTAATTACAAGTATTTGAGAATCAAGTTTTTGTTTGATTGTGTTGAGTATTATACCTATAGCAACTCTTCATTGTTTACAAAAAGAAACTTACAGTTTTAAGATTGCTCTTGTTTTAACTATTGATACAAGACAAACATCAATATTTGAGTGTCTTGATCATATTTTATGAATGCAAGCTGCAATTTATACAATATTAACTGAAGATATTATTGAATTAGATGAAAATATCAAGTCAATTATTGTAGATTATATGTTTTAAGCAGATCTTAAAAGATTTTATGATTTTTTAGAACTATTCATTATTTTTATATAGTAATTAGAGAGTAATGAACTATATCTCTCTTCTGCATATAAAATATTGCAAGATTTAAAGAAAATAATATAAATAATATACAAATTTCAGTAGAACTTCACAATAATACATTATAGGTAACTAGAAATTGATAGGTTAATTTTCTATATAATCTGGCAATTATAGTTGTATATATTTGATTCTAGATATTGTGATAAAGATCTTGATCTTCAAATATAGAACAGATATAATAAATAATAAAGTAATTTGAATTGCAAGAGTTGATAATAAAAATCAAGTATTAGATGAGTTAGCAGAATATATTAGAAAATTAGATAGTTTTTCAAGAAAATATTTATAGAAAATTTTTATCTCAAAACTACTTAATTAGTAGAATTTATTAAGCATACAATATCCTATTTTAAGTCAAATTGCATACAAAGTCTTATCAATTTTTGCTATTTCTGTAGTAGTTTAGTGGTGCCATAAAAAATCAGCAGTCACATGATGATCTTCATGTAGGATCAAAATTTATTAGTCAAAATTTTTATACAGGTAGAGTATCAAAAACAATTTTTTTTTAAACTTTTGAGTGAAAATATCTCAACAATTTCATAATCAAATATGACAAAAATTTTTTTATTTAGATTCTATGAATATATAGAATTCAAATAAAAAAATTTTTATCAAATTTGATCAAGTGGTTGTTAAGATATCTTTGCTTAAAATTTTAGCAAAAACTCTAAACATTTTGCACCAAATTTTTTAAAACTTTGTGCAAAGATATCTCAATGATAATTTGATGAAATTTTTTTTATTTGAATTTTATAAATTTATAGAATTTAAATAAAAAAATTCTTTCAAATTTGGTCAGATAATTGTCAAGATATCTTCGCTCAAAGTTTTAAAAAAAACTTGCATCTATTATAATAGAAGCTGCTCCAAATTTTTTAACTTTTAAACAAAGATATCTTGACACCCACCTAATCAAATTTGATGATTTTTTTATTTTAATTCTACAAATCTATAGAATTTAAATAAAAAAAATTCATCAAATTTTATTAGGTAGGTATCAAGCTATCTTTGCTCAAATATTTAGAAAATTAGCACAATTTGTATTTTGAAACTTTTTAAATTTTTTCTAAAATTTTGTATAAAGTATCTTGACAACTATCTGACCAAATTTAATAAAAATTTTTTATTTGAGTTCTATGAATCCACAGAATTCAAATAAAAGATATTTGGTCAAATAATTGTTGAGATATCTTTGCTCAAAGCTTTAAAAAATTAAATGTCTCAAAAATAGAAGATGTATCAAATTTTCTAAAAATTTGCACAAAGATATCTTGACAACCACCTGACCAAACTTGATAAAATTTTTTTATTTAGATTCTAAGAATGTATAGAATTTAAATAAATTTTTTTTATCAAATTTGGTAAGTGGTTATTTAAATATCTTTGCTCAAATATTTAAAAAAACTTTTGTTTTAATAGCTCTACTTGATAAAAAAAATTTTGACCAATAAATTTTGATCATGCATAAAGATCATCATATGATTGCCAATTTTTTATAGCACTACTAACCTACTACTACTTCTGCAGCTAGTAAGTATAATTAGTCTACCTATGAATTTATCTATTCGAAGCTGCATAATAGAATACTTATACAAAAAGCAAATAAGCTTGTCTATATTTATTAGAATATATAAATTCTCTGTCAATTATAAAGATCTATATTAATTAACAATTTGCAAAAAATATCTGTTAATTCAGATAATCAAGAACTTAATATTAATATAAGTAATGATGAAAATAGAAAGCTTAATAAAAACTTTACTGATTTTCTAATTGGCTTCTTAATTCATTTGACAGCTATAAGCATGAATTTGATAATTATTCTTAGTAAAAATCTATATACTTTTTTTCTTGTAATATACAAAAATAAAGGTAATTAGTCTGCTAAAAAAAACCAATATATTACAGAAAAAGAAATAGCATTAGAAGAAAAACTTTAAATAATATTTAGATTATCCTTATAATATAAGTGTCAAATATTGGTCAATTTTATAATGCTAATACATTTTTAATATAAGGTTATATTATAATTATACATGCCACTGAAATAGATTTTCAAAAAAACTCTATTTCATCTTTATTAAAGCAAATTAGAATTTTTCATATACAAGAGCAAATCTAATTTAGATAGTTATGTTTCTTATAATTTCATCTTTTTAAAAAAAATATCAAAAAATTTTGTCTTTTAAGTAAAATAGATTAAAAACAATTTTGTCTTCAAATTTTAATTTCAGGTTTTAGACTCTAAAATAATTTTATCAGTATATATAATCATAATCATATAAAGTTATATACAATTTTATAAATTATTATGTAATTTACATGTAATGTAAATTGTAATTTATATAATGCCAACCCTATTGAAAGCACCCTAAGTTAAAATTTGACAAGATCAACTTAAACAAACTCAATTAGCATAAATTAATTAATTTGACTTTGGCTGTTCTTAAGTGTTTGCCTTAATAAGCAAGCCAAACAATTTAATTAGTTGAGAAAATTAATTCTGATTATTATTTAGATCAAAAAAATCTAAAGTTGCAATCACTAATTTTGTTATAGAGCTGTGCTGATTGGTTAAAGTTTATTATTAATAGAGTAGTCAAAGAGATTGTTCAAGTTCAAATAACCATTATCACTACCAAAAAAATTATTATTCTACTCTATACTAAAAACTCATAACAAATAAAAGATGTTCAAAGTTAAAATAATCCAAGAATAAAAAATTATTTTTTATATATTGCATATATTTTATTAAAATAATATTAATATTTTACTATGTTTTTACTCTATAAAAAAATTGGTTCAGTTATTGTAGACATTATTCAAAAAATATTTAAAATAAAGTTGATTTTCTGAACAGAATATTGTTTTTATATTGATGTTTGTATGAAATATAAAAATAAAAAATTTTTGATTAAAAATTATCATATAAAAATGCATAAAAAATATATAAAAAATATATAAAAATATAAATATCTAATAAATATCCTTTAAAATGTTCAGAACAGAGTTATTTTTTAAACAGAAAATTAGATAATTTTAGAATTCTCTAAACAATTTTAAGATTTTTTATAGAGTGATATCAATTTGTTTAATATTAATAAATTAATATAAAATTGTTGCTATAATAACTTGTAGCTTGAGCTGTTAATAGAGTGGAGTGGAGTAGATTGGGTTAAAATCAGATAGTGCAAGCCTTACTTCAATCCAACCCAAGTTATATTTCAAATTAGTACTTCAAGTTGTACTTCAAGTTGTACTTCAGGTTGGTGCTCTAGGTTAATACTCTAGGTTACATATAAGAATAATTTTGCTCCAGACTACTTCATATAGAGCAACCCAGGTTTTGCTTCAAACTTCAACAAAGTAACCATTTAAATTTATAGATTATTCTGATATAGTTGCACAATTGATAAAGTATTTTTTTATTCATTTTACAATACTTCTTTTAAAAGCTTAGATAGTTTAACTTTCTATAAAACAAAAATAAATTTAATAGATAAATTTATACCTTTGTTTTGCCTTATAATATATTCTTTAAATCCCATGAATCTTACTGCTTTTTTTTATAATCTGATCAGATTACTATTACAATTTTATATAAATACTATCAAGAGAAAACCTAACATCAAACTTTCAATTCTATTTTGTACTAGATACAATTTCTAATAAATTAGATAGACTATATTTGGTACAAATATCATTGAAAGTCTAATAACAGGTTTTTTTTGATAGCATTTATATAAAATCATCTATTCTAGCTTTCTAAATGATATTACTAAGCTATTTGAGATTTCTATTATATTTGAATAATAAATAGATTTGCAATATATTTAAAAGAACTTTAATGTATTTACTAAAGAAAAATGCTGTAAGAAACAAATAACCTGCTTATAACAATAATATAAAGTTAAATTCTAATACAACTAGCTATTTCAAATGATTGATAAAATTTAAGCAACCTGAGTTTAAGAAAAATTTTGCTCCAAGTTACTCTATATAGAGCAATCTGATAAAGCAACCCAGATTTTGCTCTATATAAAGCAACTTGGTTTTGCTCCAGATTACTCTACAAATGAAGTAACCCAAGTTATAAGAAATAACTTTGCTCTGAGTTACTATATAACTCTTAAATTTTAATCTACTTTAACCTTAAAATAGAGTATAATTCAGGTTGCTCTAGAGTATGTTGCTCTATTAATAACTCTACTTGTAGCTATAAATAGTAAATGACCTGGTCATTTGATTAAAATTTAAATGACTCAAGTTATTAAATAATGACTAGCTTATTTGGATCATTAAGATCATTTGGGTTATTTGTATATAAATAGTTGAATTACTCATAAAAAGTTATCAAACTTTATTACTTTTTTAATTAATAATTATTGCTATATATTAAGATTAAAATTTTACTAAAGTAATTAATATCTATGCCTTAATTAAAGTTGTTAGGAATATATCTAATACACTTACTATACCCCTCCAGATCACTCCTCTATATTACAATACAATATAGCAAGATTCAACAAGTGAGTAACTATTTTCTCTACCACTAATATTTCTATGTCTTACATTGCTACTATAAATCTAGATAAGGTCTGTTAGCCTACTCTAGTAAAGTTTTAGGTCAGAATAAAATAATTCTAGCTGTAGGTACCTGTAGTAATTCATGTAACTTATTATTTTAATATAATATATAAATTATTCAATAAAGACTAAGACCAGACCTCACTATAAAAAAAAAAAAAAAGTTGTTTGGGATAATAAATTGCGTATATTTTAAAATTTTTATATAAATTGGATACTTTTTTGTTAATTTATTTTTTCATGTTTTGTTTACACAAAAAATTTTAATTTTTTCATATAAATATAAGATACAAAAATAAATTAATAAAAAGTTATTCAAAATTTTAGAACATATGCAATTTATTTTTTTTTGTTTTTTTTGTAATTCAGCAATCTGTCTTAGTTTATTTAAGATTAAAACTATTCAAAATTATATAAATTTCTATCTATAGCTATACTAATCTAACTAAACATGAGGCTCACCAAGCTTTTGCCCAATATGACCTGCCTCAATAGCTATTGGTCTCTTTTGGAATCTCTAACTTGCTAAAGACTTTTTTTTCTATAGTCATCAGCTAACAGCTATACATCTTGTTAAAACTACCTAATTGCATTTATAGTTTACAATATAAAAATGCTTTGGCTATAACCAGTACTTGTAAACAATGCTAAGCATTAAATCGCTACTATTATGTTGTGTATATTCTAATCTATTACTTCTAACAACAACTCTAATATTCAAGTTTTTATACTATTTTTTCCATATTTCTAATTTCTCTATATCATCCTTTCTCTTCTCTTCTTCAGCTAATAGTTCACTTTTAGACTTTTTCTCTTTTTTTAAACTTTTCAGTTTTTAATACTTTGCAACTAACTTCTGGCTTGAATTTGTCTTCTCCTAGCTTGTTTTCTATGGTCTTGTAGCTCTAAATATCTATTACTTCTTGTTTTCTTGTTTCTTTGATTTGTGTGTTTCTTTCTATGTATATCTTCTTTCGTTGATTTTTTTGTACTGATCTTCTGTATTAGCTATATTCTGTCTTTCTACTTTTCTTTTATTTGTTTCTTCTATTTTTTTTCTTTTATTTTCTGAGATTTCTTCTCTTCTATCAGTAATTGGTATCATGTCTTGTATGTCTATATTTTGTATTTCTCTCTTTTTTCTAAGTACTTCTTTCTTCTTATTTTTTTCAATTTGTTGCTTCTTCTTTTTTAGAAGATTTCTATCCATCTTGATATTGTTTTCTTTTTCTTTTTTTTCATTCTTTCTTTGAGGTCTTGATATTTTTTTTCCTTCTTCTTCAATAATTTTTATTTTGTTGTTAATAGGTGGCTTGTTTATTTTTTCTTCTTGAATTTTTTTCTTTTTCTATTTCCAGGTTCAAGTTTCTTTTTGATTTGTTGTGATTAACCTTGTATTTGGTTCTATAGTAATCTATCTTTTCTTTATACCATTGCTATTTTCTATGATTAAATCACAATCTTCTTGCTTATTTTGCAACTTTTCTAAAATCTGTTGTAAATCCTGTATTTCTGTTCTATTATCTATGACTTCTATTTCTACTAATTTTGTAAATTGCTTTGTTCTAATTATTCTATACTGTATTTCTCCGTTAATTTTTTTCAAAGCCTTCTTCATTTTGATTCCTTCTATGTTCTTTCCTATAATTTTCTTGTTTCTGTCTTTATCAATTATATTTGATTTTCTTTTTTTTCTTTTCTTGTGTTTTTCTTATCTTGGTCTTGAATCTTTTAGCTAGCTCTTGTAGTGCTTTTTTGTTTTTCTTGATTTGTCTATTTCTTCTCCACTTATTTAAGTTTTTTATCTATTGTTTGTCTAATCTTTCAGTATATTGTTCTTTCTTTGCAAGTGAAAAAGTTATCAAGAGCTTTTGTGCTATAGCATTTGGCAGAACTGTAGCAATTTTGTGACAAAGAATAAAATTCTGATATTTGTTTTCTAGTTCTTTTTCTGTGTCTTTCTTGAAGTATTTTCTATACCTTTGCTTATATACTTCAACCTCTCTACTATCTGTTTATTTATAAGGTTTTTTCTTATGATTCTTGCAGCTGCTCTAATTTGTGCTATTCATTCAGTTCTAAAAAATTCTTTTTTTTTGTATGTTATATGACTTAGCTTTTCTATTGTTGTTGTTTTTGTCAACTTGTTTGTCATATGCAAAATTTGAATCTGTGTCTGGTTTGCATATTCTTTTGTGTAATATCTATATTTATGTGCAATTCTATTGGCTGATGATAATATGATTGTTGATTTATTAATTGAAGTTAAAATTGTAATTTTTTAAATTATAGGCAAAGTTTTTTAGTAATCACTTGTTAATTTTGATGAATTTTTTTTATCTGAATTCTATGATTATGCAAAATTTAGATAAATTAATTTTATCAAAGTTGTCTAAGTAGTTATCAAGAAAATTTTGTTCAAAAAAATTATTTCTACCTATGAGTTTAATTTTATAAAACTTAGAACGAAGTTTTTTAATAATTATTTAATTAATTTCTATGAAGATTCTTATTTGGATTTGTAATTATATAAGATTTAAGCAAAAGAATTTATAGAAATTAGTTGAATAAATATTAAAAAAACTTCAATTTTAAATAATTGCAAAGATAAAAATTTTTCTGACTTTGGGCAAAGTTTTTTCAATAAGAGTAGTATTATTTATTACCTGATTTTTTTTTATCAGAGACTTACTCCCTCCCTCTTACTATATATCTTAATCAGGTCTTTATATATAATTTTAAAATTTTTACCCTCTCCCTCTAAAAAATCAGTTGATTTTTGTTACATCCCTAACTATTTGGTCAATTTCAACAAAAATTTTTTATTTGAATTCTATGTATTCATAGAATTCAGATAAAAAAATTATCAATATTAATAAAGTAGTTACTAAGAAAACTTTATTCAAAATTTAATAAATTATATAATTTTAATTTCAATTAATATTAATATTAATAAATTATTATTATCAGCCAATAGGCTTGCATGTAAATATGGATATTATACAGAAAGATCTGCAAACCTGACACAGATTCAAATTTCACTTGTCATGTATTGATTAATGTATTTGTTTTGTTTTTCTTTTGTTATGTATTGCATATTTATACTATATCAACAGATTTGTACTATAGGGTCAAGTGCTTTTCTCAGCAAATTGCTTATAGACAGTGAAAAGCTGCTGTATTTTTAAGTTTTCTTCTATATCTTGTTGGGGTTCAACTTCTCAACTCTAGTTTTCTAAGAGACAGAGTGTTGTTTTGTGTCTTTCTCCTCTTTATTTGTTATATAAGCTTTGTTTCTTAATACTGTTTTCAAGTTCTATTGATTTTGTAGATTGTTTTTTCGTAAAAATTTTGTGT
>CAJVQC010000348.1:0-13617 GCA_910592285.1 Racocetra persica | reverse complement strand
ACGCATATTGTAAAAGTTAACTATAACCGAATAAAAGGAGCCGGCCAAGAGGCCACCTTAATACCAAAAAAAAAAAATAATAATAATAAATTGTTTTATAATAATAGATTTTATATAAATATCTTTTTTTAATAACAATAAACAAACTGAATTACAGTAAAAAGTTATATATAAAAAGTAATAAAGTGAATACTACAATACTCTTGTTGTATATTAACAAACTTACTATTGATAAAGTTTATATATATGAAATACTGAAAAACAGATATATAACAAAAAGCAGGTTTGATATCTTGAATCAAGCTTCTCTTCTATAAACTATTGTCAATGAAGTCCTTAAATATAATATATTAAGATACAGGAATTATGAATAGTTTGCACAAAGATTAAGCCTTATTTTTCATTTTCTTGGATAGACTTCTTTGCATATTTGGTATTTAAACTGGAGAAGTCTCTAGAAATAGCAAGAAGAAAAAAGATAGATATCTCTATATTTTTGATATCTAAACTAAAAAAATATTTTAAAAGCAATATTACTGTGAATTTCTGTATAAAAATATTAAGTAGAAACAGAAGAACTAGACTATACAACTATAATTCTTATAAAAAGAACATACTTTTATTGGCCCACTACTTTTTTTCAAAAAAATTTTATAAAAAGTAGACGTTTCAGTTTACTTCTCCAAAAGATCAATATCATATACACCAAAATAGTTGGTATTATTTATTTTCTAAATTAGTATAATAGAACAACAAATATGTCAAAGTATATATCTCGAATATAACAATTTAATAAACAATACTCTAAAACTAGAATTGAGTACTAGCCTCTACATTTGTGATCAATAAAGTTTTTTTCACTAGTTTTTAACTTGTATATACTATTTAAATAAATTTTAAAGTAAAGACTAGTTTATTTAGTAGTATATAATTTTATAAACTATTTACGAGCTTATAATAGTAATTGTTAAGATAAACAAATTTATCTTTTGGTTTTTTTAATATCTTTTTATTTCTTTTTTTCTTGTTTATAACTTTTATCATATATCTCTATATCACTGTTTTCTTTTTTTTTGTATTTGTACTTTCATTAATTTGGCTTTTTTAATGAAGTGATATAGCTACTAGAGCTAATAATCAGAGGGTTTAAATCCTCAATAAGTTAAGAATCTAATATAAAGCTAATTGCTGCTAGATAGATCATTCTTGAATTTAATTTAAATTGATTTTTATTAGTATAGAATATAGTATAAAAAATTATATTTTTCTGTTGATATAAATTCTGGTACTTCCAATAAAATAATAATAAACAAGACTATTAAATTGAAAAAAAATAAATTGTTTTATAATATTTTTATAAATTTGCTTTACAGGGTATAGTGACTTAGTGAAGTGATTAAATTGTTATACCTTCAAGCGATATATTAACTAGATAAGAGTTTAAAACCCACCGGTGACAAAATTTAAAAATTTTATCTGTATAATAGCTACTATCTTCTAATAATGATTGGTTAGAACAAGATCTCTGTAATCTTGATGATATCAACAAGATTGGAAGATTATGGAGTATTTGTGTGATGTATAAGTTATACAAATAAGTTTCTGAATCGTATTAACCTAAGGAACCAGAAAGGAAGATAGATACCCACTTTGCAAGACCTAAATAGAGAAGTAGTACAGATCTTTGATAGTACTATATAAAGGATCATCATCAAGAGAACTAGCAAAACCAAATGAAACCGAAATGTTTAATAAGACATTTTATCAACCAGATTGTCAAAAGAGTATTAGAAGAAAAAGACCTAACTATGGAGACCAGAAGCAGGTCACAGCTCTTCTGAGCTATTTGAATTGGTAATTTGAGATTGTTGGGATTAAAATTGGTAATAGTTTGTAAAGTATATATTGGGTCTAAATAAACTTTGCAAGGGCAGAAGTAGATAATAGTAGCAGCTTAAGCTTGCAAATACTTGTTCTCAAATTCGATATAAGTTACTAAAATCTAGATTAGCCAAATTGTGAATACAAAAAGCTCTAGTAAGTTTATCTCAAGAATAAATAGCTCTCTAAAATAGTTGAAGCTTGTTTTAAAATCCTAAGCCAGGTGTTTGAAAATAAAAATTCATACTGGATTCTTGCTTGGTTATAAAGATTAACCTTATAAATGTAGAGGATTTAAATAGATAATCTTCTAGTTAAGTTATAGATATGACATCTAGTGTAGAACTTAGTAATAAATGGACTACTTAAATAGGCAATCAAAAGTTGTATATGTAACTAGTATATACTCTCCAAATATATATACTATACAGGCCCTTAATGAAAGCTTAGCGAATAGTAAAGTTAACTAATAACTGAATAAAAAAAAATAGTCAAGAGATCACTTTAATATTGAAAAAAATAATTTTGCTTTACAAATTCTTAATTAAAGACTAATACTCTTTATTAATAAACTTGACAATATGAATTATAGTAAAGTATTTGGTCTAATATAATAATTTTTAGATTAAATACTAAAAATTTGTTGTAGTCAAGTAATTTCTTTTCAAATATCTTAAGTTTGTTAAGAGTTTTGTAAAGTTTAAATAAGTTTACAGATATGTTGTTATTCTTTAGTTTGTTTCTGAATAAGAATTTTTAAATATAAATAAGTTTTAATAACTTTATCTGTTTAGATCAAATTTGATTTTTATTTTCTAGCTATTAAAAGATTTTAATTAATTGGTTTTTTTAAGTTCTATTAATAAAAAGTTAAGATAGTTATATAATTAAAAGTTAGAGTTTAGATCAATTTATCTTAAACTTTTTAATAAATTTTTATTTCTGATTTTGTATCAGGTAAAGAATTGTCTAAAATTAAGTCTATTTTTAGTTCTTTGATTAAAATATTATTCAAAAAAGCTTCTATATCAATAGATTCAAATAAAGCATCTACTATAATATTTATTAGAAAGATAATATTACTAGTATTATCAAAAGTTTATGAATACTCAATCAATTTTAACTCTTTCTAATGATCACTTGTACCAGCTATTTACTGAATACAATTTGAAGACTCAAGACCAAAAGTCAACACCAACCTTAGGTTTTCTTGATACAAACTATTGTCAACGAAGTCTTTTAATGTGATACACCGAGGAGTAGGCATTTTAGATGGTTTGCACAAGGGTCAAGCCTTGTTCTCTGCTTCTTGTCTCAGGTGGACTCCTTTGTGTATTTGGCATCCAAACCGGAGAAGTTTCTGGAAACAGCAAGTTAAAAGGAAAACTAAGTTTGCTTGCTGATGGAAGATGGCGAAAAACAGTTAAAAAAACATTCTTTAGTTGGATATTTGCAATATCTATATTTTCTTCTCCTTCGATATTTTGGCCACAATTTTTGACAAAAAGTAGAAAATTCAGCAAACCCTCTACCAAAGATTGATAATGTTTACCACTTCCATATCGGAAAACTATATAATGACAAAACAACACGTATAAAATAGACAGTGCTAGCGAATAAAGTAACTGGATCGAGTACCCGAAAGGTGTACCTCACATGGCACGTTGTTTTTAGAACGTACAAATACGTGCGATATAGGTATAGAGCTTTAAAATTCTTATACACTTTCGGATGACAGTATGGATTTAATACGGAAAGAAAAAGTAAAGTGAAATAAGATATACAAACATTCCTATAGTCATATGTATATGATTTTTATCCTTGAGCACGAGTTATAGTGTATGTTAGTCTCTTTTTTCTTTTTAGTATGTCAAGTTTCTTGCAACAAGTTAATATAAGTAGTTCATTACTCTGTATAGATGAAGTTTTTACCTGGTTAGCAGGTTTTCTTTACTCTAGCGATAGTTTCTTATAGGTTTTTAGATTAGTTTTTAGATTCCTTTTATATTAGTACCCATTTTCATATATGTATTTGTTTTTGCTTTTTCCTCTTTTTGTTTTTGTTCAAAAAATTTTTTTTTCTTTTTTTTTTCCCTACGAGAAAATGTTATCAGATTGGCAGCATTCTATTGTAAAGCGGAGATCTTGACAAGGCTTGCAAACTGCTAGTCAAGGATTCTGAAGAAAAAAAGTCCAAAGCAAGTTTCAGACCTCTGGAGAAGGCCAAGAGTTTGCTCAAGCAGGTTGACTTGAGCATAATAGCATAAGCAGTTTAATGGTTCGCCCTGACTGCAAGTGGAAGCTTCAGCAATTGCGCGCTAGCTTGGGTAGTTTAGCTAATGATTTGGGAATTATAGATGCTATAGCAATATGTGCCTCATACTAGCAAAGTAGTCTTCTCATAAATAAAGTTAAGCAAGATGGCCTTAGGAACAAAAAAATATTACTAGTATTATTAGATTAGGATTCTATAAGAAAATACTTGAAAAACAAATTTTAAGATTATTTTGAATAATAGATTCTGTCTTTAAATAGTAAAAAAGTATTAGAAGGCTTGGTTATATATACTACTAAAATAAGTTTTTAACAAACTATTTTATTTCTATTAGAATAAATTAGAATTTTTTATATACAGTCAGACCTCCCTAAATGCAATCTCCATAAATGCAATACCTCTCTAAATGCACGTTTTTGTCTTGGCTGTATGAAATCATTAGTGCTAAATACACGTTCTATATTCTGCAAATGCACATTCACTTAAAAGATTTTTATATTATACTAAACTCCCTAAGTGCACGTAGCCAATTAGAAGTCAGTATTTAAGTTTGTTATACAAGTTTGCAGATCAAATATTAAAAGTTGCAATTTGATTGGCTCTCTCTAAATACAAACCTCCCTAAATGCATATTTTAGGCTGGTCTGTATACGTTGCATTTATAGAAATTTGACTATACAAGAGCAAATCTAATTTAGATAATTATATTTTTATTTTTAAATAATTCTATCTTTATTATATTAATAGAAGTACTAAAAAACTATATTTTATAGATAGTGATTCTGATATAATCTTTTGTACTATATTTTATTTTAATAAAGACTCACTCAACTATAAGGCCTAGATGTGATTTGTTAAAGTAGTCAATTTGCTTTATATCAGATTCTTAATTTACTAAAAATTTAATTTCTTTGATTTTTAGCTAGAAACTAATATCTCATATTAAATAGCAAAAAAACAAAAAGAAAAACTAAAAAGAAACAAAACAGAAATATAGAGATCTATAATAAAAAGAAATAAAAGAGTAAAAGAATAATGTGAACAAAACAAAAAAGAAAATTACCTAATCTAATATCATAATTATAAGCCTATAAAAGGCTTGTAAAAATTATATACTATTAAATAAACTAGTCTTTATTCTAAATTTATCTACTTAGTATATCAAAATAAAAATCATATAAAAAACTTTATTAACTGAATTTGTAGAGAGGTTAGATACTGTCTCGAAATATTGTTTATATGAATATTCTGTATTTAAAGCACATATAAATTATTATACATGCTTGTTGTTATTTATCTGATTTAAGAAATAAATAATGCTAACTGTTTTGGTTCATGTGATATTGATCTTTTAAAAAGGATAAGCTAAAACATCTACTTTTTACAAAAATTTTCTTGAAAAAAGTGGTAGATCAATGAGAAAGTAAAAGTTTCTTCTATAGATTTTACAGTTATATATACATTTTTACAAACTTTTACTATTTTTAGAAAATCTGTTCTCAGAATAAACCTTCTGGTTTGGATGCCAAATATCTTGAAGAGTTTACTAATATAAGAAAGTTTGATCTAAAAAAAACTACCTTGTTTATATCTGCTTCTTGATATTTTATATCTTTTAGATTTTGTTAACAACAGCTTGCTTTGAATAAACTTTGTTTTCAGAATAAACCTTCTGTTTTGAATACCAAATATTCTAAGGAGTCTATTTACAAAAAAAAACTTAACTTTAGAAAAAACTACCTATTTGATATCCACTCTTTGGTATTTTATATCTTTAAGACTTTGTTAACAACAATTTACTCAAGAAAAGATTAAAGATAGTAAATATCTTAGATATTTCTATAGCATTTTTCTGTAGTTTAGTTTTAGTTATTGTTAATCAAGAAATTGTCAGAGAAAGTTGAGTAGATTTTTGTATATATATGACTAGGAATCAGGAACTGATATAAGTCTGGAGCTTAATTACTTTAAAGTATATAAATAAAAATTGTTCTTGTATTGCAAGCTAACGATTAAAAAAATACAATAATACAATCAAAAAAATATAATGATTATGTAATACATAAGTATTAATAAGCATTAATAAGCATGTAAGTAGTAGCCAATCAGGTAAGTAGAAGCAAACAAACGGATACACGTGATACTATTGATCAAATAGTATTGTAAAAACAGAGTATCCTTCACTTCACTTCAGACAATAATTATATTTTTTATAATTTCATCTTTTCAAAAAAAGTATCAGAAAATTTTATTTTTTAAGTAAAATAAATTAAAAACAATTTTGTTTTTAAATTTTAATTTTAGGTTTTAGCTTCAAAATAATTTTATTAACATATATAGTTTAGATAGTTATAGGTTACAAAGTATTGTTGTATATAGTTAATTGTATATAAATTAGAAATTTTTGAATAAGAAGTTTATATAATATATAATTTTTAAAATTAGGAAGCTGACATTTAAGACCTTATTATAGCCCCCTGGAGATTATCAATTGACTATTCCCCAAGATACCAGAATCAGTTATTTGACAATTACAAAATTAAAATAAAATTATATAAATTTTGCATATTTTATATACCCCTTGCATATTTTATGTACTCCTTATATATTTTATGCACTTCTTGCATATTTTATATATGATCATGCATGATCATGCATAATTATGCATAAAATATACAAGGGTGCATAAAATATGCAAGGAGTATATAAAATATGCAAGGGTATATAAAATATGCAAAATTTATATAATTTTATTTTAATTTTGTAATTGTCAAATGACTAACTCTGGTACTCTAGAGAATAGTCAATTGACAATCCCCAGAGGGGCTATAATGAGGTCTTAAATGTCAGCTTTCTTATACAATTATCTGTTTCATAATATTTTGTCTTTGTTTTTTCCTATTTAATAAAATTTCTTTTAGAAATTAAAAATTTTTGATTATAATAATTGGTTTTTACTATATATTTGTTTTTTATAGTATTTTGCTAGTTAATTACTATTATAATACTTCTGTAAAGTTTTTTTATTTAAGATTCACAATCTATAAGTATTATTATTCAATTTTGCAGGGTGTGGCGACTTAGTGAAGTGGTGAAGTTGTCACACCCCCAAGCGGTTAAGTATAAGTTTAATTTCTACTATAGACGAAAATTGAATTTCGAAAAACAGATTTGGTAACTATTGTCATAGCGAGTATACCAGTTTAGAAATACTTCGAATAACAGGTATACCAAATTGGGAGGCTATTAAGGACCGATTATCCAAATGAACCAATTTGGGAGTTACCAAGGTTTGACGGTGAGACATGGGGTGAGTGCGATGGGTAACTAGATATAGTTTAAATATCAAATTCAGATATAACCCAATATGTAGTGAGAACATAGCATACTCTGGTAGGTTTAGGTTGTAGATAAAATTGTCTAAGCCAGTATTCTTAAGATTATATGTAGCTATATAAGGCAAAAATCTAATATCTAATAAAGATACGAGGCAAGACCTCACCTTAACACCGAAAAAAAAAAAAAAACTATTGTCGTGGCCGGGAAAACTCGAGATCCTGTAATTGTGGTCGTACCAATTCACTGGAACTAGAAGATCTTGGGGCCTTTGTGTGATGTATGAGTTATACAAATGATCTTTAGATCACAGAAAGCCACAGGGCTAATATAGCGGTAGGGCACTCGCTTGGCAAGTTCCGAATAGAAAGGTAGTACAGATCTTCGATAGTATTATATAAAGGATCATCATCAGAGAAACTGATAAAACTGAACAGGACTGAAGTGTTTGGCAAGGCACTCTACCAACCAGGCTGCTGGAAAAGTAACCGGAGGAAAAGAACCTAACTGTGAAGACCAGGGCAGGTCACAGCCCTTCCGAGCCATCTGGATTAGTAGTTTAGGATAATCAGGGATACCGTAGACGGTCTGTAATGTGTGTACCAGGGTTTGGAGTGAACTCTATAAGGGCAGAAGTACGTTGTGTAGCAGCAACCAGACTATAGTACCCAATATAGAAACTAGGGCGCAAGTGGCAGGCCTTGGCCTATGCGTATCAACCGAAGACTAGGTCAGCTAGATTGTGGGTATGGAAGGCTCTAGCAGGTTTACCTCTGAGGATAAAGGGCTCTTGGTGGCAAGGAGCCTGCCTTAAAGTTCTAAGTTGGTATC
Source organism: Racocetra persica (assembly GCA_910592285.1). Taxonomy (NCBI): domain Eukaryota; kingdom Fungi; phylum Glomeromycota; class Glomeromycetes; order Diversisporales; family Gigasporaceae; genus Racocetra; species Racocetra persica. Next base: position 5,294 of record CAJVQC010000348.1, on the reverse strand, counting down.
TGAAACTAAGGGTTTTCGAATTAGATTCTCACTTAGTTATTAGGTATGATCACATAGGTGCAGAGAGTTTAAATAGATAATTCTCTAGTCAGGTTATAGGTATGACATCTAGCATAGAACTTAGTAATAAGCGGACTACTTAAATAGGTAACCAAAAGTTGCATGTGTAACTAGTTGTACTCTTCAAATATGTACGGGATGTGAAAATCACATACTATAAAATTATAACTATAATCGAATAAAGGTATGTGACCAAGAGGTCACCTTTAACATCAAAAAAAAAAAAAAAAATTTTCAATTTTGCTTAGATAATATAAGATTTTTCTTTTTTGTTTTTGAATTTAGCTGATCTTGACTTTTCTAAAGTTTTTAGTTATATTTAATCTTTTTATTAATTTTGAATTTTTTTAGTCTAACTCTAGTATCAAAATATTCTTTCTATTTTTATTATGATTTTTTTGTACTAATTTTGTAATTGTGGTATTTTTTTATTAAACTATAAGCTTATTATAATATGCTATTATACTATATAAATTAATTTTTGTATTAGAGTTTGGTATTAGTTTAGTAAAGATAATAGTTTTAATAGACAAAGTAGTTTGTTTTCTATAAATTAATTAAAAAATATAACTAATAGTAGCATATTTCTTAGTCTAATATATCAAAAGAATAGTGAGTATATATAAATCTTGTTTATTAATTTCTTTTATTTTAATATTTAACTATTCTATTGATCTAAAGATAATATAGTAAAAAGAACTTTATTTGATAAAAACTTTTTACATAAAATTTAAACAGTTATATTAATAAAGTTTCTTCTTTGACTAGATAGAATTATTTTAGGAGTTTTAAGTTTACAGATAATTTTTTTAAAAATAAATTTTGCTAAAGTTTTAACTTTAGCATCTAGTATAGTACAGACTTTTGATTATTGAATTAAATAGTTATTTGTTATAATAATATAGTAATTGTATTGGTTAGTTACTATATTAGTAGTAGTTTAACTAAATCAATTCTAATTTGTTTAAAAACTTATTTAACTTGAATTAGATATAAAAATTCTTTTTTTTTTGTCTTTTCTGATAGTTTTTATATATCTGTATATATTTTTTAATATTTTAATATATTTAGTTTTAATAATATTATTTAGCTATTTTATAATATATTGCATCTGTTTTTAAATATTTAGTAGTAGAGTATTTATACATTATATATAAAATAAATTTTATTTTTGTCTACTTGATAACTTATACTGTATATGTTCAAAAATAAGCTACTATTTTTGGCCAAAAAGGTACACAAAAATTTTGCAAGTAGCTTATTTTTAGATAAAGTATTTTTGCTAATTGCGAAAAATTATACTAAGTAAATAAATTATATGTATTAAGTAAAAGTTATTTAGAAGATAAAATTACATATATTTTAAAAGTTTTATGTAAATTGGATAACTTTTTATTAATTAACTTTTGATTTTACGTTCAACGAATATGAATTTTAAAAAAACTTCAAAGAAATTTTACAAATTCGTCAAACGTAATATATAAAAATGTATTAATAAAAAGTTATCGATTTGGATAAAACTTTTAAAATATATATTTTTTGATCTTTTAAACAACTTTTACTTAATAAGCTTTGTCGATTTATTTAGTAAAATTTTGTCTTTACTATAGAGTAACTACTGATAATTATTAAGTAGTTTATTTTTAGATATAAGACATTTTTATGTTTTTCTTCCAAAAAAGAAAATAGCTTATTTTTGGTAGTAGTTTATTTTCAGACAAATACAGTAAAGATCTATCTAGATCTTTTTTATTCTTTTTGTAAAATAAATAATATCTAGTTTTAAAATAATAGGCTTGATTAATTAATTGTCTTTTTTGATTCTTGATAAAATTTTCAAATATAGTATTTGTATTTAAGTATTGGTATAACTAATAATATTGGTCTAAATTTATAAAAACTTGGATTCTTTAATATAGGTTTGTAATTATAAAAGAGCATTAATATTAAAGTATATTTGTTTTGGTTTATAAATAATCTCAAAGTTATAGAGCTATAATTTGAGTATTTATTATACTGGTCGAAACTAGGAATTTGACTTAGTCAAATTACAATAATATTTAGCAACAAATCAGCTACTTTTTTTAAAATTCAGTTGTTTTAACATTAATTTGACCTAATTTAGTCAAAAATTCGACAACTGAATTTTAATAAAATTTGACTATGCCAATTTCTTCATTAATTCGACCTAATTTAGTCAAAAATTTGACAACTAAATTTTAATAAAATTCGACTATATCGATTTCTTCAATAATTCGACCTAATTTAGTTAAAAATTCAATAACTAAATTTTAATAAAATTCAACTATATCGATTTTTTCAATAATTTGACCTAAATTAGTTAAAAAATTTAATAACCGAATTTTAATCAAATTTGACTATGCTAATTTCTTCAATAATTCGACCTAAATTAGTTAAAAATTTAATAGCTGAATTTTAATCAAATTCGACCTTACTGATTTCTAGAATAATTTGAGACAGATAAATTTTATAAAATTCGACCCTACCAATTTCTAAAATAATTCAACCTAAATTTAGTCAAAAATTCAGAATTAAATTTTGAAATCGAATTTTTGTCATATTATTTTTTATATAAAAAATCGAACCATATTTAACTACGTAACCAGCTTCATTATAAAATTTATGCTATATTCTACTTTATAATAGTATCAATTAAAGCGTGGCATAATTATAAAAAATTGAACCATATTCAACTATATAATCAGCTTCATTATAAAATTCATGCTGTATTCAATTAAAGCATGTTATAATCATCTTTATATAAAAAATCGAACTATATTTGACTATATAATCAGCTTTATTATAAAATTAAAGCGTGTCATAATTATCTTTATATAAAAAATTGAACCATATTCGACTACGTAATCATTTTCATTATAAAATTCATGCCATATTCTACTTTATAATAGTATTAATTAAAATACATCATAATCAGCTTTACTAGAAAAAATCAAACCATATTCGACTATATAATCAGCTTCTTAATAAAATTCATACCAAATTAAAACACATCATAATCAAAAAAAATCGAACCATATTTGACTATATAAAATAAAAAATCAAACTACATTTGACCTATCAATTTTTTTTATTTTTTTTTTTAACGTTTACCCTCTTGGGAGCTGGGATTTTTATTCAAGTATATATAGCAAGGAGTTCTCTAGGGAACCCCCTACATTAGAAAGTACATACTAGCCACACGTACACTTTTAGTATCTAATTTAAGTAGTCCGCCTGTACATCATACAGATTCTACACTAGATGCCGTATCTGTAACAACCTATCAAATTAAAGCGCGTCATAATCAGCTTTACAATAAAAAATTGAACTACATTTGACTTATCAAATTAAAGTACATCATAATTAGTTTTATAATAAAAAATTGAACTATATTCGACTTTAAATCAAGTAGCAAATTAAAGCATGTTATAATCAGCTTTACAATAAAAAATCGAACCACATTCGACTTTAAATCAAGTAGCAAATTAAAGCGTGTCATAATCAGCTTTACAATAAAAAATCGAACCACATTTAACTTTGTAATCAAAGCATCAAACTAAAGCATATTATAATTAGCTTTACAATAAAAATTAAACCATATTTGACTTTATAATCAAGTAGCAAATTAAAATATGTTATAGCAGAATATAATATAAAAATAAATTTCTTATAAATATGTGTTACTTTTATAAAGAAACAGCTTGTTGCTTATTATAGTAACTTATTTGTTTACAAACTACTACTCAATCTCTCTCTCAATCTCTTTAATCTTTCAACCTTTCAATCTCTCTTTCTCTGTCTTTCTCTGTCTCTCAATCTCTCTCTTTGTCTCTCAATCTCTCTTTCTTTCTCTCTTTCTCTCTCTCTGTTTCTCAATCTCTCTCTCTGTCTTTCAATCTCTCTCTCTGTCTTTTAATCTCTCTCCCTGTCTCTCAATCTCTCTCTCTTTGTCTCTTTGTCTCTCAATCTTTCTTTTTGTCTCTCAATCTTTCTCTCTCTCTTTCTCTGTTTCTCAATCTCTCTCTCTGTTTCTCAATCTCTCTCTTTGTCTCTCAATCTCTCTCTCTCTCTTTTTGTCTGTCTCTGTCTCTCAATCTCTCTCCTGTCGCAATCTCTTTTTCTAAAATGTCTCGAAAACAAAGTGCAAAAGATATTTTAAAAACTATTAACCAAGATTCATCCAATTCAGCTACTCCATCATTATCTACTTCGACTCATAGGACACATATGACTGTTAACTGCTATTGCCAAAAATATAATAGCAAATTAGTTGATCCTCGTACAAAAAATTAATATTCTTTAACTACTAGCCAACAGTTGTCTCAAACAGAATTTAATGAATTAAAGCAACCAACCCGGATTGCTTCAGAATTAAGTAGCCTAAGTTAACAATCGGTAATAACAATTGATTCAAGATCAGATAATGAACTTCAATCTGGCCCTGATAATAAACTTCCATCTAGCCTTGATATGGATAACTTATCATTTTTATCAAGAAAATAGCATCAAATATCAACTGCTAAAATGATAGCTTTGAATCCAGAAAAACCAGCTACAACTTCAGGTAATGAAAATAGTGATGATAATATTGTACTTGATTACAATAATAGTGATGATGATGATAGTTTATTATCTGAAGAATTGGCCAAAGATATTCAATATAGTAATATTAATAATTTTAAAGATTATTCAATACTGGATATTGATTATGAAAAAGAATTTCAGTCTAGCTCTAGAGTATTATCTATTTTTGATGATATATTAATTTGGCTATTAAAATATCAAAGCCAGTTTAAAGTTTCCGAAGAGGCTACTGAAGTTTTGGTCAAATATATTTGACAACTTTTATGTGAGTTTGGTGATGAAAATATATTTCAAAATTTTTCAAGCTCAATGCATAAGCTTTGAAAATATCTAAAAATTAACAACTTTATAATGTATTCAGTTTGTCCAAATTGTAACAAATTATATACTGAAGAGGAGATTGTTAATTCACAAAATAATAAAGAACAATTGTCAATAAAAAAATGTAACCATGTTGAATTTTCAAATATAATTGGATTTAGGCAAACAGTTACATGTAATTTAGTATTAGCAATACAAAATCAGTATCTAAGAAATACTATTAATAAACTGATTTTGTTTTATTCTTTTGCAAGTATTAAAAGTCAACTTGCAAAAATATATATATGCCCCAATTTTGAACAATTATG